>OX422213.1:487850516-488016063 GCA_949130495.1 Sambucus nigra | reverse complement strand
GTTCTTCGCAGCTCGGTACGAGTAGCTGATTGATAAGATAAATGATGCCTGAGCATCCGTCAAGGCAAAATTATCAATGACCAAGCAAATATTACTTACAGTCCTGCAATGTTACTGAAAAAATAAATTTCCAGATTAAATAAATGATGCCTGAATGCCTGTCGAAGCAGAAATTATAGAGGATCTGGTAGATACTGCGAGTGATCCATGCTCGAGCATCCGTTGAGGCAAAAAGGACCGAGCAAATATTACGAACGATCCATTGTCGGAACTGAATATAAGAATTATCCTGACCAACCATTTGTTGGGGATAAAATGCGACGTGTGTGGCAAATATCTTCGGGACTAAATATATAGAAATATTTTGCTGATCGTTTGTCGAGATGAACCTTAAATAAGCCTGATCATCTTTCAAGTCAAGAATCATGGAGCTATATAATCAATACTGAAATTGAAGAAATATCAATGTCCGAGCATCCATCGGTTATCACAAATAATATTGCCCAAGCATTTGTTGGGTCCAAAGTGGTGTAACATGCTTGACCATCCATCGGAGCATTAACAAAATAAGTGGTGCCTGGCTCGTCTGCCGGGGCAAAGTTGTACAGGTCCGAGTAGATATAGAGAGAGATTCGTGCTCGAGCATCTATCGGTGCATTAATAAGATTTCCAAGAGCTTAATATTTTGGTCGAGCATTCGTCGGGACTGAATCTAATACCTGTGGAAGTTAATAAGTTGCTCTACCATTTGTCAAGGATAAATTAAATAGAATTTATCATGCAATTAGTTTATTTAATCAAGGAATATATGATGTGCATCTACTCGACCATGTGTCGAGGAAAAGATTCATAGTATTGAATGAATGACATGAATGATCCCATAATTTTTATGATAAAATCTCACGAGGATGGCCGTGCCCGAGCATCCGTCGTGTCTACGCTAAGTATTAGTAAAAATATTATAGGGAACATTCATTGGTATAACCAATAATAGCTAGACGACAACATTAAATATTAACTAATCGAATAAATGACGTGAGTGCTCTATAAGTGCGCCCCACTATTTATGTGAACTGAATAATTGTAATAAAGTCGAATGAAAGGTGCAAAATTTGTCAAATATATCCCGATGTACGACGTAGGAGTTAATTTGGAATTTCTGCACATAGCTCTAAGAAAATACTCAATCGTAAGTTAGTTTCGAAAAATTATTTTCACAGAAAATTTGTGTAGTGACAATTGTAAAGTATGCAGTATAGATAGCCCCCTACTAACAAATTTATGATGATAAAAATCGTGAGCATAATTTGTGAGCAAATAAAATATTATGAGACAGAAACGAACAATGCACAAATAAATGTGCGTATCCATCAATTGGGGTTGTGATAAATATAAGAATTATCCCGACCAACCATCCATTGGGGATAAAGTGTGACATGTGTGGCAAATATCTTCGGGACTAAATATATAGAAATGTTTTGTCGATCATTTGCTGAGATAAATCTTGAATATGTCTGATCATCCTTCAGGTTAAGAATCATAGAACCCAAGCCTCAATACTGAAATCGAAGAAATATCAATGTCCGAGCATCCGTCGATTATCACAAATAATTTTGCCCAAGCATTTTTTGGGTCCAAAGTGCTATAGTGTGCTCGACTATCCGTCGGAGCATTAATAAAATAAATGTTGCCTGGATAGTCCGTCTGGGCAAAGTCGTACAGATCCTAGTAAATACGGCAAACGATCTGTGCTCAAGTATTAACAAGATTCCCAAGAGTTTACGACTGTTACCGAGCATCCGTCGGGACTGAATCTTGTACCAGTGGAAGTTAATGAATTGCCCGACCATCTATTGAGGCTAAATCAAATAGAACTTATCGTGAAAATGATTTGTTCAACAAAGTATATATGATATGCATCTGCCCGACCATTTGCTGAGGAAAAAATTCGTAGTAGTGTATGAATGTAATGAATAATCCAATGATTTTTATGGTAAAAATCCCATTGAGATAACCGTGCCCGAGCATCCATCGGGCTGAGCTAAATAACCAATAATCTCCTCTTGTCGAGATTGAATAATTGTAGCCGAATGACAATATTGAAAATTAAATGATCGAATAAATGACATGAGTGCTATATAACTACGCCCCACTTATTTATGTGAGCAAAATAATTTGTAATAAGGTCGCATAAAAAAGTGCCAACTAAAATCGTTGTAACAATTGTAATTTAGTCACATGGTCCCTCAAAAAAATTTCAAAGAGAACCGAGTAGTGCAAAAATTGGTCAAATATATTCCAGAAGTAAGAGATAGGATTAAATTCAGAATTTTTGCAAAAAATGTTTGAATTCCAAGCATAAATTCAATTAAGTTGATTTCAAAAATATGTTTCCACTGTAAAGTTCTGCAAAAAAGTTAAATGTTGATTTTGCTGAGGTAAGAATGGTTGGAAACTCGTTCAGTGTTCCATTTGTATGCGAGAAAACCACTTCTCAGTACTGTTATTGTCTTCCAAGATTTTCCTCCGACCAAAAATCACCAGATGGCGGCGATCTTTCATCTGACCTTTTGATCATCGCACAGTAGTTATCGACTACCAGGGGTGGTCTGGTGAAGTCGTGGTCGCCGATAACCCGGTTTGTTCCTGTTCGTTGCATAGGACTGTCGACCAGTAGAGCAGGGGTGGAGCCGATGATACTGTCGAGGTGTGAGACACTTCGTATAATGGTCACCGACCTCTGATGACGTAGATGATGGGTCTTCGACCGATTTCCATATTACAGAATCTCGCTTGCCACCGTTGGTCGGAAAGGATAAAGAACTGGCAGGCATGATCGAAGAAAAACCCATAGGGAAACCCTCGTTGCTGCAGAATGTTTTTGGAAAAAAATCATATTTCAGATTGAAATTTCGTATTGTGTTTGACTGGATTTCCAGATTAAGTAAATGCTTGGTCGTCGACTAGCGAAATTGGTTGCCCAGTGACGTGTCCGACGAGGTTGTTGATTCATTCCGGGTGTCATATTATTGCTGCTAACCAGTTATTTGGTCTAGTGGTGATCTCCCCCGAGGTCGTCACTGCTCGTCCTTGCCGTCGACCAGCTGATGGTGGTCAGAGGAGAGTCCCAGGTCACAGTGGTCAAAAGGGAGATCAAAAGAGGGACAAAAATTGTTTTTTGCCTGCACTTTCTCTGGTCGTCGGGTTGGAGTAAGCTAACATGCTTCATATCATTTTTGAACAAAAATGTTGACAGGTTAGTGGATGCGAGCAAGATATCGTTGGTCGCTGGTGATACTAGCTGGTCGACCAGCGATTATGGTCGCAATTAAAGTGATGCCCCTCCCCGGATCGTCGCAGTGGTACAGTGGTCGCCGACCACGATGGGTGGTCTGACGACATCACACAATGGTCGCTGATGTACTCTGTTCGCTGGGTGGTATCCCCAAATCGCAGATCGGAGGAGACATTAGGTCACAGCTCGGAGATGATCGGAAGAGATGACCAAAATATTGTTGGTTCCTTCTTGATTCTACTTTGGTCGTGCTGGATATTTGGAGAAATCGCTATGACCCATAGGTCGGTGGAAGGGTTCCAGTTGGGTCTGCCATTGATTTTTCTCTTTGTCTTATAAAACATTTCACCACATGAGGAAATCTTATGTATCGGAACAAATTGTGTAAATGGGGATCAAAATTGACAAACTGTTGGTGTGCCCAGAACCTGTACATCTCTGTGAAAACATGTCTTCTGAAAATATATCCTTCTGTTTTATAAGGATGTGTTCAAGATCTCTCATGAGAGAGAAACTCTTTAGACAGTTACCTCGTGCCGGAAAATTTGGGATATGGGAATCAAGATATGATGTAACCCCACAAATAAGTGCGTATAACTAGGAGTTTCTCAAGAGACTCCAAATATTTAGGGAGTCCTCGTAAACCTCCTCCAGTGAAATTCATCTTGTCAAACAATGAAAATTACCGAGAAACAATACTGCTGCGTAGATTTGCATATATGAATGAAAATTGAATACAAGATTTATAAACACAAATGTACGAAAAATCATGTATCAATGAAACGATATTTGTTCAAAACAAATAATTATATATGAAACATATAACTGCTCGTGCACAGATTAAAAGAGAAAAATTATCTTTTGACTATGTGTGTTGCGTAGGTATTATTGTCCTTAAACGTAAATCTATATCTCTTCTAGCAAGAAGGGGAAGGCCTTTTGTGCCATTTCCCACAGATGGCGCCAATTGTGGTGTCAAAAAATCTGGGATATGTGGGGTGCCCATGTACCACGATGTATGCATAATAATAAATAAATAAGAGACAAAGATTTACGTGGTTCGACCATGAATGGCCTACGTCCACGGGGCTGCTATTGTGTTCCATTAGAATGATGAGAGAGTTTACGTGAATGTGTTTCTCTAGCTTCTAAGCCCCCTTTCACAATGGGGGGTGTCCCCTTTATATAGAGTTAGGGGCTACATTAGGGTTACACATATGGTTGAGTCCTATCTTCGTGGAGTTTGATTTGACTCAGATACTGCTCCTCGGTCTTCTATTTTATCAAGGACTCTAGCCGTCCCTATCTTGTTGGAGCGTCTGCTATTCGCCATCTTGTCCCGGATGCTCGCCGCGTGTCATGCTATTATGTAGGCATATTTTTTGCCCCTACATTTATGATTCACCCCAGAAGCTCCAAAATGTACTATGCCCTAAAGAAGAAATATTGGTGGCCATATATGAGAAATGATATTGAAAATTTGTAAGAAAATATCTTAATTGTCAACAAGTAAAGATAAAACACTAATATCCTGGTGAACTCCTTCAACCCTTAACAATTCCCAAGTGAAAATGGGATCATATTACCATGGATTTTGTCAGTGGACTACCTCGTACGTCTTAAGGATATAATTACATTTGGGTTCGCTCTAAATATTGTATAGCACAAGTGCACGATAATCGCGAGAGTAGTAAAAACTCTGTAAGATCGGAGTCAACCATGGGGAATTATACAAAGAAATGAAAATATTTTTCTAGGTATCACTACACCAAAACAAGAAAATTTCAAGTGTTTTAAACACTTGCAAATGGCATTTGCAATGGTTCAAAACACTTGGAAATTGGCATGTTGCAAAATTTTTGGAAATGTTCAGAGCCGTTGCAAATTTTATTTGCAATGGTTTATTAGGAACGAATGTCCATTCTGAATAACCATTACAAAAAAAATTGCAAGGATTTTGAATACTTGCAAATGAAAATTTTGCAAGTGTTTAAAACACTTGCAACATATAAATTTGTAACAGTTTAAAACACTTGCAAATTTACAACACATTTAAAATATTTGCAACGGTTTAAAACACTTGCAATATAAAGCACATATAAAACATTTGCAACGATTTAAAACACTTCAAATATATAGTGCATATAAAACATTTACAACGATTTAAAACACTTATAATATGTAGTACATACAAAATATTTGCAAAGGTTTAGAACACTTACAGTACACACTACGTATTAAAAAGTGTTATTGTTGAAACCTATTCCCATCCAGATTCAGCTGGGACAATAGAAAATTATTGGCAAGAATCAAAACTTTGCATTTTTACTACAATTTCATCATTAAACACATCAATGTAATAATACAACTATTTATTCATACAAATCCATCAAAAAACACATCAATGCATTAATTTCACCATTTTCCAAATGATCTTGTGGTAACCTTCTTTACCATAATTATGGAGAAAACCATACGCGTATTCTTTGTTAAATTCCAACCTACACAAGCACACAAGCACGTTAAGTCTAAATTTTTTAAAAAGAGGAGATTATGTATAATTATGACATTATCTCAAGGCTTTAAAGTATAAAAACCTATAAAAATTTATAAAGGAAACAACTTCACTTCTTCAGTCATTGAAATGAGTAAACTTCATTTATTTGGTAATAGATCAAGTGTATATGCATGATAACACACCTTAGAAATTTGCTTAACGTTTATAATAGACTCAAGGGTCTCACATATTAAGATTGTTAGACATATACCCAAAACACTCTTGAAAACAAAAAGACTTAAAACTAAAAATTGATTATCAGAAGCTATAATGATATACAAATGGCAGGTCTTTAGCCACCAAGTGTTGAATTTTGACAAAGGCATCCCACCACCATATCAGTTGATCATGAAGAAGTCCTATGTTTGACAGTTTATCTGCAATTGCATTACCTTCCCTGTAGATGTGAGAACACACAAAGTTCGTATGAGAGATGAACATGCAATTATGTCACCTTACGTGATACTTCCATAAAGGATTATATGGATTATCTTGAAAATAATACCATAGAGCTTTAGAGTTAGTTTCTAACCATAAGTTTTTCCATTTATAAGTCCATCCAAACTCGATACCAGTAATAGCTGCCGAAAGCTCAGCTTCAAAAGTTGAATTGGCCTCAACTTTACTACAAAATGCCCCTCGAATAAATCCCCTACAATTCATGAAAACACCATAAAAAGAAGGCTTACTTTTATCAAAAAGTCCATCAGTGTTGAGCTTATTACATACTTGAATGGGAGGATCCCATCTGGCTATAATAATATTTGAAGCTTTATGGGTCCTACATTTAATGCTCAAGCTATAAAGAAATTATAAATCAGTCATTAAATTCTGCATATAACCTTTTCCCAATTACCAACATAGCTAATCCATTTCCTAAGAAAACGAACATTACTGGGAGTGAGGTAAATTTTGAAAGAAGACTTGATTTCATTATGTATGTATAATATTAACGACCTTAGTAAAGGATTGATGATGCTAAGAATTAGCACCACCAGGTATAGTGTTTCCAAGCTCAATAGAAGTATGACAATGGCAGCACAGCTATATAAAGAAGATAATAGAAGGTGGTGAGGAGAAGAGGGTAACACACCGGAATGTAAGTGGTTCAGCCAATATGGCCTACGTCCACTGTGAGTGTGTGAGTAATATTACTGAAAGAAGGCAGTAATGGCCATGGATACAACCTCTCAAGCTCTCTCTCTCTCTACTGTATATTTAGACAGAGTTTTAGCTAGGGTTTTAATAACTGGATCCCTTTTGCAAGGTAGGGGATGACCCCTATATATAGTGTCTAGGGGGCGTAATGTAGCCCTCATGCATGCAATGAGCATGTGTGTGATATCCTCACCAATGTGGGAATGCCATCTGTCACTGTCACATGTAAGCAATGATGATGAAATATTCTCCCACACGTGGAGAATAATCTTGTTACAACTGATTTGTGCCCAGGTGTCCTTATCCAAATGTCAACAGATGCTCGGCAGTCATGTTGGTGAATGACTTCGGCCTGGGAGAGGCCGAGCTGTAAAGGCTTGATGTCCGTTCAATCCGAGAAGTGTCATAAGGAGTCTGGGCCTGATCTCAGCCGAGACATTATGCTAGGTCGACCCCGGTCGAGGTAGGGATAGTCCCATGCTGGTGATTACTAAGGCCTCTTGTGACCTCGTCCCAAGCCGAGGTTGAACCGGTTCCAAGTTGAGGGTCGGCTCCCTGTCACCTCGGCCCACCCTTGGTCGAGGTTGCCATACCCACAGTGTTGTTGGTGCTTGTGATGCGCGCAGTGCCCCTTGGCAGTGTAGATGGTATTGTCGGCCTGAGTCGAGGTAGGTCTGGCCGAGGGATGGTATCGCAGGACTCTGGCCTTCATAGGGTCGATCAATGTTTCGGCCATCATCTCGTCCGAGGTAGGTGTCCCTGGGCCGAGGTTATACTTGGGCATATCAATCACCCCCCAGCCCTTAGTCATATGCAAGAGCAAGTGGCTAGGGGATTGCTTTACCTCCGAGGCCTGTCCGTCCCAAGGCTAACACCTGCACGATACCTGTCCCAATCTAGGGCGTGCCAACTTGGCGTGTGCTGTCAGTAGTTGTCCCTTGGGTTTTCCCAAGGCAATGATGGGCCTTGGGAAGTGTGCCCAAGTATTTAAGGGGTTAACCCTTCCTTTCTCTTTCTTCTTCCTCATTTCTTTCCCGCGCATACAGCTTCTACAAATTTCTTCTCTCTAAAGCTTCTTCAAATTTCTTCTCTCTAAAGCTTCTTCACCCATCGCCCTTAAATCAGAGGATTTCATCGATTTTCTTGCAAGTCTCTCTGTTTCGTTCGTCGATTTACTTCCAGGTACCTCTCCTTTTCTATCTCCTCTGTTTTTCATATTTTGTTTGCATTTTTCGGCGTTCTGTTTTGAGTTTTCCGGTGGTTCTGTTGAGTTTTCCAGTGGTTCTATTAACTCAGGTGAACTAGATTTTCTTAAAAACTTCTTAGTTTGATCTTTAGGCTTCCTCATTTCATTAGCCAAACGTGTTTGTAGCTTTTAGAGATTTCCCAAGTTTAGGGTCGTCCCAAGTTTTGGGTCGTCCTCTGATGCTCAGACCCCTGTACCAGCTTCTTGAGGACTTCCCTTCTCTCAGAGAGAAGACCTTAGAGAAAATTAGGCAAATAGAGAGAGCTCAGGAAGAAGCTCGTAGGTCACAGGAGTTCCCTGTCAGACCTATCTTTCCCCCACCTCTCAAGGTGGTATACCCTGATCCTCCTGAGAACTTCTATCAGACAGACGTCTCTGCTAACCAATTGACGATGTCTGAGTCTGAGTCCTCCACCTCAGACCCCATGTCTGTGGACTCTTTCCAAGAAGCCATGGACTTTACACCTCGGCCTCGTCAGGCCCCTGACCAGGCCGAGGTCTCCAGCCGAGCCTCATCTCAGAACGGCGCAAGCACCTCAAATTCTTCTTCAGAGGTCGAACTTGTGGTGCCAAGTGTGGCTGTGCCACCCATTCTAGATGCCATCCCTCTGTCGGCCGTTACCGGGGATGAGTTTGCTCAGAGGTTCCCTGGTCACCCGTCTACGTCTGCTCCAACCGACGTTGAGCTTGACGACGATGATGAGGATGCTGAAAGTGATGTTGACGTTTCTGAGGCTGCCGAGTACGAGAGCACAGTCACTGAGGTGGATCTGTTGCACTTCAGATATTTATACTCCATCAGTCCCTCAATAAAATTAAGGAGACCTCTGAGGGAAGAGAGGGCCTACCACGGCCAAGATGGAGAAATCTTCTTGTACGAGCAGATGTTCAAGTTAGGGTTTCGTCTACCCATTCACCCCGTCATCAGGTCCATTCTTTCCTTCATCAATTTGGCCCCCTCGCAGCTCTCTCCCAATGCCTGGAGAGTTATTATAGGGGCTATCATCTTGTGGAGGGAAGTCCACCACTCTGACCTCCCAGTTCAGGTCTTTGCTGGTTGTTACGTCCCTACCTCAGCCAAAAACCATCCGAGCTACTATCACTTCGTGGCTCAGAGGCCTGAGAAGAAGATGCTCCAGGTCACTCAGACCTCGAATTATAATTGGAAGCCCTGGTATTTTTTCGCCTCAGGGTCATGGGAATTTGGCTCATATGTTCCCTCTTCCACTTTTAAGCCGAGGATACCCATCAGATGGGGTAAAGTCACCATGTCTGCAAGGGCCGACCCTGGCCTAATTTTTCAAAATAGCAAAAAGGTAAAGGCCCTGGAAGACCAAGGGGCACATGGCTTGTTTGTTAAGTTTGAGCATTTGCTGACCCCTCAGTTTCTCTCAGGGACGAGCCTGGGTGGGAGCCCCCTTGTTGACTTTGGTAAGGATTTTTCTTTTTATTTTAAGTCTAACCCCTGATCCTTCATGTCTGATTTCTGACTCTTATCTTTTAACTTTTGCAGAGAGACCACCTGGTATCCCAGACGAACTGTGGGAGATGGCAGCTCCGAGTTTGGCAAGGCTTGCGAAGAGGACTGGTTTGAATGCTCCTCCTCCAGCTCCCTCAACATCCAAGTCCAAGAAGAGGGCCCCTGAGGTCCCGACCTCTGAGGATCAGAGGCCGACCTCAAGATAAAAGAAGACCTCAGACGCTGTGATCCCAATCTCAGTCGACACCCTATCGGCCCGTCTGGACCAGCTGAAGCTTACTGATAGCGTGGTCGGCAACAGCAGACAGGCCATGGACGCACTCGCCAAAGTGATGACCGAGGCAGACAAGCATTTTTACAGGGCCATGGACACCCCCATGATGGTTGAATTCGGCCTTCACAGAGTCGTCCAGGTATGAATTGTTCCTTTGTCAGAATTTTATAAGTGCAACGTCTGATTTTGCTCTCACCTAACCTCTTCATTAACTCTGCAGGGTGCGACTGCCATGTACCAACTGTCTAACTGGGCCATGAGGAAATTGCCTCTCATTCAGAAGGGGCAGGAGGCTGAGAAGGTCGAGAGCGCCCTGAAGGCCGAGGTTGACCGTCTGAGGTCAGAGTTACAGAATGCCGAGAATAAGGCCCAGAACTCTGAAAATAAGGCCCAGGGTTTGGAAAAAGATATCTCTGCCCTCGTCCAAAACCACGCCCAGGCCCTAAGGATAAGGATGATGCCCTGCAGCAGAAGGTCAACGCATCTGTGAAGGCTGCCCTTGCAGATGCCTCAGAGAGAATAATTTCTGACTACAAAGTCTTTGAAGAGTTCATGGGTTTTGGTTTTGAATACCTCGAAAGAGGTATCAAAGGCACCACCAAATGGGTCGAGGTCAGAGAGAAGGAGGCTGGCACTATAAAGGCCTCCGACTTTGTGGGCCTCGGCTTCGCCGACCCTCAGTTTGCCCAGGTACTACAAGAGGTGGAAGACGAGGTTGCTGCCCCTGGTCAGACTGCTACTCTAGAAGGGACTGATCTCGGAGGGACTGACCCTGCTGATGATGTGGCTGAGGTGACCAATGCTGATCAGGTCATCCCAGCCGATACTGTCAATGCTCCCCCCTCAGACCTTTAAGTTGTAATTTGTAATTTTTAACTTGTAACTGATCTTGTAATTTGTAACATCGGTACTTTGTAATGAATATTTATAATCTCTTATTTTTACTGAATGCCAATCTCTTCCTTTATTTTGACCTCTGAATGTCTCTGAATGCTATATGATCTCTGAATGCTAAGAGGTTAGCCTCATAATAAATATCACCAAATTAATGGTCAAGGGTCTGAGGTCGTCTAACCCAGGTGTCTGAGCTCAGACCTCGTCACCACCGAGTGATGTTATGAGGGTCTGAGGTCATCAACTAAGAGGTTAGCCTCATAATAGTCACCAAATTAATGATGTTAAGGGTCTGAGGTCGTCTAACCCAGGTGTCTGAGCTCAGACCTCGTCACCACCGAGTGATGTTATGAGGGTCTGAGGTCATCACCTAAGAGGTTAGCCTCATAATAGTCACCAAATTAATGATGTTAAGGGTCTGAGGTCATCTAACCCAGGTGTCTGAGCTCAGACCTCGTCACCACCGAGTGATGTTATGAGGGTCTGAGGTCATCACCTAAGAGGTTAGCCTCATAATAAATATCACCAAATTAATGATGTTAAGGGTCTGAGGTCATTTAACCCAGGTGTCTGAGCTCAGACCTCGTCACCACCGAGTGATGTTATGAGGGTCTGAGGTCATCACCTAAGAGGTTTGCCTCATAATAGTCACCAAATTAATGATGTTAAGGGTCTGAGGTCATCTAACCCAGGTGTCTGAGCTCAGACCTCGTCACCACCGAGTGATGTTATGAGGGTCTGAGGTCATCACCTAAGAGGTTAGCCTCATAATAGTCACCAAATTAATGATGTTAAGGGTCTGAGGTCATCTAACCCAGGTGTCTGAGCTCAGACCTCGTCACCACCGAGTGATGTTATGAGGGTCTGAGGTCATCACCTAAGAGGTTAGCCTCATAATAGTCACCAAATTAATGATGTTAAGGGTCTGAGGTCATCTAACCCAGGTGTCTGAGCTCAGACCTCGTCACCACCGAGTGATGTTATGAGGGTCTGAGGTCATCACCTAAGAGGTTAGCCTCATAATAGTCACCAAATTAATGATGTTAAGGGTCTGAGGTTATCTAACCCAGGTGTCTGAGCTCAGACCTTGTCACCGCCGAGTGATGTTATGAGGGTCTGAGGTCATCACCTAAGAGGTTAGCCTCATAATAGTCACCAAATTAATGATGTTAAGGGTCTGAGGTCATCTAACCCAGGTGTCTGAGCTCAGACCTCGTCACCACCGAGTGATGTTATGAGGGTCTGAGGTCATCACCTAAGAGGTTAGCCTCATAATAAACTTTTGGTCTAAAGAACGAAACAAGAACTTGATATGGAAACTGATCTTTATTAATAACCTCCTCTTAGTAAGATAGTACATTTTCATAAAATTTTATACATCATATGTAATATCTCTTGAGATGGTCAGCATTCCACGGGTTAGTGAAAGGTTCTCCTTCTAGGTTTTCTAGCCTGTAAGTGCCAGGCACAACCTCTTCCGTCACCTTGTAGGGGCCATGCCAGTTTGGGTGTAGCTTGTTTGCCTTCTGTAGTGTCTTCTTTAGAACTAGGTCTCCCACTGCAATGGGTCTTGACTTCACCCTCTGGTTGTAGAATTTTGCTGCCCTCTACTGGTAGGCTGCTTTTCTGACCTCTGCGTCTTCCCTTCTTTCTTCGATGAGATCCAGGTCTAGCCTTCTCTTCTCCCCATTGCTGTCAGGGTCGTAGGTCTAAATCCGATGAGTTGTCAGTCCTATCTCCGTTGGTATGACTGCCTCTGAGCCATGTGCCAGCATGAATGGGGTTTCTCATGTGGGTGTCCTTGTCATAGTTCTGTAATCCCATAGCACAGCGTAGACCTCTTCTATCCATCTCCCCTTCGCGTCTTCTAACCTCTTCTTGATTCCATCTAAGATGGTTCTGTTCGTGACCTCGGTCTGGCCATTTGCCTGAGGTCGACCAGGAGATGAGAAGAACTATCTGATCCCCACACTTTGGCAATACTTCTCCAAGGAGGCATTCTTGAACTGGGTCACATTGTCCGAGATGAGCGTGTTCGTGAGGACATATCTACATATGATGTTCTTCCAGATGAACTGGAAGGTCTTCTGCTCTGTAATGGTTATCATCGGCTCTGCCTCTACCCATTTTAAAAAGTAGTCAATGGCAACTATCAAGAATCTATAGTTGTTGACAGCTCTTGGCAAAGGTCCTACTAAGTCAATTCCCCATACCGCAAATGGCCATGGAGAAGAGATCGACGTCATAGGCTGATGAGGTTGGTGAGGGATGGTGGCGAACCTTTGACATTTGTCGCACCTCTTCACATAGTCTGTTGCGTCCTTAGACAGGGTAGGCCACCAGTATCCCTGAGTGATGATCCTCTTGGCTAAGGGTCTTCCCCCAATGTGGCTAGAGCAAGAACCCTCATAAACCTCCCTTAAGATCTGGGGTACTTCCGCAGGGTGCACACATCTGAGGAGAGGCAGTAGAAACCCCTTTTTGTACAAGACGTCTCCTACCAATGAGAACTTTGCAGCCCTGTATCTCAACTTTCTTCTTTCCATCTTGGACTTGGGTAGCTCCCCCTCTCTTAGGTATCTGACAAGCGGGTCAATCCACGAGTCTCCTAGGTTCACATTGTGACAAGGGCTACATACCTCATCCTCCTCGATTCTTGATTTTCCTAAGACCTCGATTGGAATGGTCCTTCCCAAATCTGTCTTCATTGCCGAGGCCAGTCTTGCCAATGCATCAGCGTGGTTGTTGCTCAGCCGAGGTACTCTCTTCAGTTTTGCTTCTTCAAAATACTCTAGAAACCCTCTTACCTTCTTTAGGTATTTGGCCATCCTTTCATCTTTGGCCTCGTATGCCCCCAACACTTGATTGACAACCAACCTTGAGTCGCTATGGAGTAGGAGTCGCTTTACTCGAAGAGTTGTTGCCAATAAGAGACCTGCTATCATGGCCTCATACTCAGACTCGTTGTTGGAGGCCTGGAAGTTGAATCTCAAGGCGTACTCAATGTTGGCGCCATCTGGAGCCGAGAGTATTAGCCCCGCACCGCTTCCACTGTCACAGGAAGAGCCATCAACGAAGAGGCTCCATACGTCTGCATCTGATGAGAAGACCCCTTCTCTCATAACCCCCTTTTCGAAGAGGTATCGATCCTCTTCATTCTTTTCTACTCTGCTCCGAGTTTTGCCCGGGACAACCTCTTCTCGGCCTCAGAAGAGGTACGGGGCGGTCTCTTCCGAATCTCAAAAGACACTTTGGTTCATCTCTTCGCCGTTATCTAAACCTTTCTCTGTCTCGGCCTCTTCCCAAGTGAACTCTGTAAAAAAGTCTACGAGGGCCTGCCCTTTGATGGCTGTCCTGGACTGGTAGGTAAGATCATACTCTCCTAGCTCGATGGCCCAGGTCATCAGTCTCCCGAACTTCTCAGGTTTGTGTAAAACCTGTCTCAGTGGGGAGTCAGTGAGGACTATCATGGAATGCGCTTGAAAGTAAGGCTTCATCTTCCTTGAGGCATGTATCAGGGCATAAGCCAACTTCTCCATCCGGGGATAGTTTTGTTCAGACCCTTGGAGGGCCTTACTGTTGAAGTACACAGGCCTCTGGATTCCATCCTCTTCCCGTACGATGGTTGCGCTGATGGCTGACTCAGAGACTGCCAGATACACAAATAACCTCTCCCCCGTGATGGGCCGAGACAGCAACAAGGGAGACCCCAAGTAGGACTTGAGTTGGTCAAAGGCTTTTTCACACTCTTCGTCCCACCGGAAGGCCTTTCTCAGAACTTTAAAGAACGGGAGACACTTGTCCGTGGCTCTGGAAACAAACCTGTTAAGGGCCTCCACCCTTCCAGTGAGTCTCTGAACATCCTTGATACTCCTAGGAGTCTTCATGTCGAGTAAGGCCTTGATCTTCTCAGGGTTTGCTTCAATCCCCCTCTGATTAACGATGAACCCCAAGAATTTCCCGGCTCCTACCCCGAAGACACACTTCGCTGGGTTGAGCTTCATCCTGTATGAGTCCATGACATCAAAGGTCTTCTCAAGGTCCGCTACGTGAGTACATGCTTTCAGGCTCTTCGTTAGCATATCATCCACATACACCTCCATGGTCTTACCTATCTGCTCCTCGAACATCCTATTAACAAGATGTTGATATGTTGCCCCCGCATTTTTCAGACCAAAGGGCATCACCTTGTAATAGTACGTCCCCTTGTCAGTAATGAAGGTTGTCTTCTCAGAGTCTTCGGCATCCATGAAGATTTGGTTATAACCTGAATAAGCATCCATGAAACTCATGAGCTCGTGCCCTGCCGTTGCATCCACCATCTGGTCTATCCTTGGTAAGGGATAGCTGTCCTTCGGGCAAGACTTATTTAGGTCTGTGAAATCTACGCACATCCGCCTTTTTCCATTGGCCTTAGGCACGATGACTGCATTTGAGAGCCACTCTGGATAAGTAACCTCTCTTAGGCCGGATTAAGCTTCATCTTGTATTTGTCCATCGTATTAAAGGTCCTCTTCAGGTCTGCCACATGATCCTCTGCCTTCAAACTCTTGGCCAGCATGTCATCTACATAGACCTCCATAGACTTTCTAATTTGGTCTCCAAACATTTTATTTACGAGGCATTGGTACGTTGCCCCCGCATTTTTTAGGCCAAAGGGCATGACCCTGTAACAGTATGTCCCCTTGTCGGTGATGAAGGCTGTCCTCTCCGAGTCTTCAGGGTTCATGAAGATCTGGTTGTACCCTGAATAGGCATCCATAAAACTCATGAGCTCATGGCATGCGGTAGCGTCTACCATCTGGTCGATGCGGGGGAGAGGGAAGCTGTCTTTGGGATAGTGCTTGTTGAGGTCTGTAAAGTCCACACACATACTCCACTTGCCGTTGGCCTTTGGGACAATGACTGCATTGGACAGCCATTCAGGGTAGATGACCTCTCTGATAAATTCAGCGTCTTCTAATTTCCTGACCTCGTCCCTAATGACCTCATACTTTTCTCTAGAGTAAATTCTCCTCTTCTGCTTTACCGGCTTCACTCCCTCTACCAGATTGAGCTTGTGGCACATGATTTCAGGGTCAATACCTGGCATATCTACATGACTCCATGCGAAGACGCTTCGCCTTCTCCTCAATAGTTTAATGAGGTCTTCCTTAATATTGGGCCTCAGAGACTTGCCGACTTGGACGGTTTTTTCCGGGTCATCCTCATCGAGGATGATGGATTCTACCTCTTCCGCGGCCTCCCCTTTCTTTAGCTTCGTCTCATCCCTGGGGTCTAAGGTATCAATATTGTAAGTGGTAGTACCTCTCTTGAGTGTCTCCTTTTCTTCAGCGGAGTTGTAGTAACATTCTCGCGCTGTCGTCTGGTCTCCCTGAACTTCCCCCACCCCGTAAGGGGTAGGAAATTTGATCATCTGATGGACCGTAGACGGCACAGCTTCAAACCCCTTGAGGGCCACACGCCCCAGTATGATGTTGTAGGCCAAAAACACCTGCTCGTCCATCACAAAGAAACTGACCTTCTTGGTGAGCCATCTCGGCCACTCGTCCCCCATCCTCACATCGGCCTCATATACCCCCAGGGGATGAACCTTTTCCCCACTGAACCCAATCAATGGATGATGGTAGGGGACGAGTCTAGCACGGCTGAGACCCAAGGCTTTGAAGCATGGCCAAAACATCACATCTGCAGAACTACCCCCATCTACCAAGATCCTCGGCACCTCGCATTCGTACACCCTGGTAGTGATGACGAGAGGTTCATCGTGTGGGGCTAAGAGGCCTTTGAAGTCCATTCTTGAAAATCCCACTATCAGTGTGTCCATATCAACCTTCTTCCTCTTTTCTGACTTGACCTCCAGAGAGGTCAAGTGTACCGTCTTCGTCACTGCTTTGGCCTCGTCCACATGGGCCTTCCTGTCGGCGACCTCAGACCCTCCTCCTGCTAGACCCCCAGAGATCATTCCCACTCCGAGTGAGATCATATTATGCCTCTTGATAGGGCCGTGGTCGTCTCTCGGCGGGAGGTCAGGGTCGTCCTCATCATCAGAAGGGTCGTCCCCTCTTTTTTGAGGAGCTTCTCTACATGCATCGCCTCGCTTCTTTCTGGGGTCGTCCCCTCGGCCCCTCTTGAAGGCACCTTTGTCGACGTACCTTCTGAGCTTCCCTTCCTTCAGCATCTTCTCAATCTCATCTTTCAGAGCAAAGCATTTGTCTGTTAGGTGGCCGTGGTCTTGGTGAAATTCACACCACAGGTTCTTATTCCTCTTACCGGGGGCTGCTCTCAGCTTCTCAAGCCACTTCAGAGACCGGTCACTCTTTATCTCATTGAGGATCTGTTCACAGCTGACCGTTAGAGGGGTGTAACCAGCGAACTTGTCATCCGCGGACCTCTTCTTCCCCTCCTTGTTCTTCTTAGGGTATTTACACCCGCTAGCACCTCCCTTTTCGTCTTCACATTTTGCGGCCATCGCCTCTTTGGCGTTCATCACCTTTCCTGCTGTTGACAGCAGCTCAGCCATCGTCCTCGGAGGGTCTTCAGCAAGCTTCCATAACAGCTTCCCCTTTTGGAGTCCTCCAATCAGGGCTGTCATAGCTATGCTTTCCTCGTAGTCTTCCACCTCCATCTTCTCCTTATTGAATCTGGCTATGTAGTCTCTGAGACTCTCATTCTTCCCCTGCTTAACATAGAGCAGGTGGGTGGTCTTCTTCTGTGGCCTCACCCCAAAGCAGAAGTTATGGATGAACAGGTCTGCCAACTGCTTGAAGTTTTCAATGGAATTTTTTGGAAGAGACGTGTACCAGACATGCGCAGCCCCTGTCAAGGTACCAGAGAAGGCACAACACCTCATCTCATCTGAGATAGAGTATATGTCTGCTGCTGACTGATACATCTCCACGTGGTGGACGGTGTTGGTGCTCCCGTCATACCTTGGGGTGACCACGGGTGGCTTGAATTTTGACGGCGTGGGGAAGTTGACTATCTTTTCCACAAAGGGTGAGCCTATGGTGTACCCCCTCTGAAGAGAGTATCGGCTCTTCAGTATATCTCTGATCTTATCCTCTACACCGCTGGATTGAGTCATTCCAGGGCCTCATAAGGTCGGCCTGGCCGATGTTATCCCCTGCCGCCTCTCCGAGGTGGACGGAGGGTTCTGCTGCAGCAGGCCTGTGTCGGCTGTTCACTTCCCTTTGGCCGTCATCTCGTCCTCTAGGTCGGCCATCTGGTGCCTCCCTCCTGGATTTCGTAGCACTTCTTGGCCTGGATAACTGTTCTCGCAGGTCATTTACTGGGCCTAGCCTCTCAAAGGCCGACCCCCTGCTCAAGCGATCAAAAGCAGAGCCCCTCGGGCGATCATCAGGGTTTAGTCTCCCGTACTTTCCTCTACTGTCCTGGAGAGGTCGTACAGTATTGTTGGAGACCTCATAGGGTTCCCAGCACTCTATAGGGGCCTCCTCTCCCTCCGGATCGTCATACATGTCCTCAGGGCAAGGGTTTCCTTGCCTCCCCAGGCGTAGACGCCGGGGGTCAGCAACATCCCTACGCCGCTGAGGGGGTGTCAGGTCTTTGCGTGGTGCCTGGGGTGGTCCCCTGGCCTCATGCTGTCCTGGAGCTGCTGCCGGAGTAATCATCTCAGGTGAAACTCCTGGTGCCCTTAGTATGTTCTGGCTTAGAGCTGTGAACTACTCCTGCATCATCCGTTGGCTTGCTGCCAGAGAATTTAAGGCTGCCGCTACATCAGTCATCTCAGACTGAGGCGACGGCTGACTGGAACTGGGTCTTCCCCCTCATCTGGTAGGGGAAGTGGTGGTGGTGGCATCTCAGGTGCCATGTGCTTGAGCTATGAGAAGTTGAACTGAAGAAAAGAATGGTGAGCTTGGGACCTTAGTGGGTCTCTTTCAATAGTGAAACACCTCCTCTCAGGGGGAGTGTTGGTTCACCACCAGAGTGCCCAGTGAGGTCAAGCTGTATAAAGGAAGAGATGTCTTCTCGTTTCCCACAGACGGCGCCAAACTGATGATGCAAGGATTTAGCACCACCGGATAAGTGATAGTGAGCTCAAACAGTAGCAGCTATGGCAGCCATAGAGATGTATAAGTGTATAAGTATGTAGAAGGGGATGAGTACAAGAGGAACTAAGACAATGATGTATAGTGGTTCAGCCAATTTGGCCTACATCCACTGTGAGTGTGTGATCCACTAAGTATGGGCACTAATGGCCTTGGATACAATGCACATAACCCTCTCTCTCTCTCTATTGTGTGTATAAGCAGAGTTTTAGCTAGGGCTACAGTTGATGGATCGATCCCCTGTAGGGTTGTAGGTGACAAGTATATATAGGTCTTGGGGGGTGTAGTGTACCCCCAAGTATGCATGGTGCATGTGAATGATGATCTAGCCAATCCCCTGTTGACACCTGTAGATGCCAAATGATGACATAATATTCCCTTACGTGAGGGTGTGATTTGGTTATAACGGTCTTCCACGTGCCATGTGAGCCTCACGCGCACTGTTCCACGCGTCTCCCAAACCACGCGCTGTCATGATGTCACCCTCGGCCTATGAGTAGAGGCCGAGGGCAAAGCTTCTTTCGGTAGTGTGTCTGGCCTAATTCTGGCCTCGTACTGTCGTACCCTCGGAGGGTCGTCTGGAACATGGTGAAGGGTCGGCCCCTCATAGGGTCGTCTGGAGCCTGGTGAAGGGTCGGCCCCTCGTAGGGTCGTCTGGAACCTGAAGAAGGGTCGGCCCCTCATAGGGTCGTCTGGAGCCTGGTGAAGGGTCGGCCCCTCGTAGGGTTGTCTGAGGGGTCGTCCGTCTGGAGGCAATCTTCAATCAGGCCGAGGATATAAACGGGTATATCAAGGATGGTAGCCAAATGTATTTGATCTGAGAACTGAATTCAACATTAATGGCTTGATTCCACATTAATTAAGAGAGATTTTACCAGACCTTGTGTTTAAAAGTAGAAGAAATCCAATTCCAGATATATTTGTCGTAGTAACAATGAATACAAATATGAGTGATAAATTCACTGTTTCTTTTGCATAAGATGTTTAAAAATTGGACTATTTATAAAGTTGTCCAGATTTTTCTGGACAGAATTTTGAGCAACTTTGAGCTCAAATTTAGGTGGGACCCACACTACGATAATTGTGAGAACATATACGAACGCGTTCTCCTCCGCAAGGAGATTAACGTAGTATATTCACATGTCCAATTTCATTAAGTTATGAATGATAAATATGTCCCCAAAGTGACTCGCAAAGCAATGAAAGTTAATGTATTGGGTATGTCTTAACTCTTATCCCACATTGGAAGAGTAGTGGTAAAATGATGAGTTAATAAAACCCAAATGATGGACTAAGGCTTGGATGCCTTGGGGTATCTCAACTCTTTGAAGGGGAGATGACCTAAGCTATGCACGGGTTGACTTTCGATCAAAGGTCAACGCACGCGCGTCCGTCCGTCCGGCCGGCTAGGTTCGGGCTTAGGCTTAGACTTATAAAAATCTCCTACATTTTTTAGTCGAATTAATTTAACTTTTTGGGCTTTAATTATTAATTAATTACGAAATTAATTAATTAATTAATTAATAAACTGTTGGCAGTTATTGCCAACAGTCAACAGTTAATTTCGTTTAATTATTTTTGTCAGTTATTGCCAACAGTCACTTACTTTGCTATAAATACAGATGCCTCCCTCCGTTTTTGAACAATGAAAAATTTCCCTCCTCCAATTCCTTCCATACCAAAAGTGTTGTCATACCTGTTCCAGAAAATTCTTTTTTCGGCATAGCATCTGTTGCATTGTTGTTGAGTAAAAGCCACAGAATTTGAGTTCGTCGTAATTAATTATTATCGTGCTACATAATTAATTGAAAAATCCGTTCTATCTTGGGAGACAATATTCATCAACCTCGGAGCACATTGGATGGAATAAATTGTCTTAAGGGCACTGTGAAATTCATAGGGCTCCGATTATCTTTCTATTTCTATTATTGTTTCTGCAAATTCAAGTAAGTTTTTATTTTCTGTAATTTCGTTTTATTTCTGTAATTAGATTATAATTCGTAATTCTGTACTTTTGTATTTATTAAACAGTAGACATAACAATCTTAAGACAATTTATCTTGTTCTACTGTTTTATAGTGTACATAAAAAAAAATTTATTACAGAAATTTATTTGTTGAAAATAAATCTGTTTTGACAGAAAAATTGAATTAAATTATTACTTTATTGCAGAAATTAATAAAACAGTTTTGGTACATAAATTAATTTCTATACTGTTTTTATATTCTGTTTTAGAAAATAAAATTTTATTTGTGAATTTTTGTTAAAATCTGTTTATGTAAAAAAAATTAATCTTAAAATTATAATTTTGTTTTGTACGGAATTTCTTTTATTATTAAAAATTAGTGTGACACAGATTTTATTTGGTATAAACTTTTGTTTATATTATAGTTTAATTCTGAATATATTTTTTTTGGAATTCAATTATTGTGAATTATATTTGGAGGAAATGGGTGCACAAAATTTTGTATTCTGTTTTTTATTAATTCATTATATATGAATTTTATCATTGATAAAAATTCTATTTTTGTAACAGAAATGGAATCGCAAAGTACGAACACTATTCCTATTAAAGTGACTGTCACCAGCACAAATGTGACTGCACCCGTATCTATGACACACGGGGAGAAACCGAAAAAGTTCATTGGGGCTGACTTCAAACGTTGGCAAGGACAAATGTACTTCTATCTCACTACCTGCCAACTGGGTAAGTTTGTATATGAAGATTGCCCCTCTATTTAAAAGGGAGATGAGTCTGAAAAGGTTGCTGCTGTTGATGCTTAGAAGCATTCGAACTACCTATGCCGGAATTATATTTTGGCCTACTTGGACAAGACATTGTACCATGTCTACTGCACGATCAAGACATCCAAGGAATTGTGGAATTCTTTGGATGCTGAAGATCCTGGGATGAAGAAATTTATCGTCGAGCGTTTTCTGGACTTCAAAATCGTTGATTCTAAATCTATGATCTCGCAAGTGCAAGAACTCCAAGTGATCCTCCATGACATTCAAGCTGAAGGAATGTCACTTAGTGAAACTTTCCAAATTGCTGCAATTGTTGAAAAATTGCCACCATCTTGGACTTTATTCAAAAACTATCTCAAGCACAAGCGAAAGGAGATGAATGTGGAGGAGTTGGTGGTCAGGCTGAGAATCGAAGAAGATAACCGTGAGTCTCAAAAGAAAAGTGGGAAGAATCCAATGGAAACGAAGGTCCATGTTGTTGAAGGTCCTAAGAAGGACAAACGAAAGTATGATGGGGAAGGCACTTCCAAACAGAACAAGAAGAAGTTCAAAGGCAAATGCTACAATTGTGGTAAACCTGGACACCGCTCAAGCGAGTGTCGTAAGCCCAAGAAGCAAAATCAAAACAATCCTCAAGAAAATGTAACTGAGGGTGATAATATCACCAATGACTTGGAGGATATGAATCTTTCTGACATGGTCTCTGAATGTAACTTGGTTGGAAATACCAAGGAATGGTGGGTAGACACTGGAGCCACACAACACATTTGTGCAAACAAATAGATGTTCTCCACCTATAAGCCTTTGGAAAATGAGGAGAACCTCTTTATGGGAAATTCTTCCACTTCTAAGGTGGTGGGACAAGAAAAAATGTTTTAAAAATGACTTTTGGAAAGGAACTTACTCTCAACAATATTCTTCACATGCCTGATATCCGAAAGAATCTGATTTCTGGATCTCTCCTGACTAAAAATGGTTTCAAGCTTGTGTTCGTGTCTGATCGCTTTGTGTTATCTAAGAATGACATGTATGCAGGAAAGGACTACCTAAATGAGGGGCTCTTTAAAGTCAATGTTCTTACTGTAACCCCAAAAATATCTGTTTCAATGAATGAAATTGCTAGTTCTTCTTACTTGATTGAGTCATATAATATTTGGCATGCTAGATTAGGTCATGTTAATTTTGATACATTGCGTAGATTAATTAACTTGAATTTTTTGCCAAAATTTAATATTGATAAAAATCATAAATGTGAAATTTGTGTGGAATCTAAATTAGCTAGATTACCTTTCCATTCTATTGAAATGATAACTGAACCTTTAGATTTAATTCACACCGATATTTGTGATTTAAAATTTGTTCAAACTAGAGGTGGGAAAAAGTATTTTATTACTTTTATTGACGATTGCACAAAATATTGCTATGTATATTTGTTACGTAGTAAAGATGAGGTTGTTAATGCATTTAAACAATAAAGAATGAAGTTGAGAATCAATTAAGCAAAACGATAAAGGCAATTAGGAGTGATAGAGGAGGTGAATATGAATATCCATTTGAGGAATTTTGTTCTGAAAATGGGATTATTCATCAAACAACCGCTCCTTATTCTCCTCAATCGAATGGTGTTGCTGAACGCAAAAACTGTACTTTGAAAGAGATGATGAACTCAATGTTTTTAAGTTAAGGAGCTCCACAAAATTTGTGGGGGGAAACCTTACTTTCTGCTAATTACATTCTCAATAAAGTACCTCACAAGACACCTTCTGAATTATGAAAAGGTCGAAGACCTTCCTATAAATATTTACGAGTGTGGGGGGTGCTTAGCCAAAGTGATGGTTCCTAAACCTAAAAAGGTAAGAATAAGGCCAAAAACCGTGGATTGTGTATTCATCGGTTATGCTACTACTAGCAGTGCATATCGATTTCTAGTTTGTAAATCTGAGATTTCGAATATTCATGTAAATACGCTTATTGAATCGAGGGCCGCTTCATTTTTTGAAAATGAATTCCCATATAACATGACCCGAGAATCTGGTCCTTCTAAAAGGAAAAATCAAGCTACTACAAGTGGTACTCATCAACCTATTGAATCAATAGAGGATGAACCAAGACGTAGTAAAAGAGCAAAAACCTCGACTTCTTTCGGTCCGAATTTTCTAACATATTTGCTAAAAAATAAACCTCAATCGTATAAACAAGCCATATCCTTACCCGATGCTTCCAATTGGAAAGAAGCAATTAATAGTGAAATTGAATCCATATTACAAAATCATACATGGGAACTAGTGGATCTTCCACCAGGTTCAAAACCGTTAGGTTATAAATGGATCTTCAAAAAGAAGTTGAAGGCCGATGGATCAATTGATAAATATAAAGCTAGACTTGTAGCTAAAGGCTATAAGCAAAAGGAAGGGTTGGATTACTTCGACACATATTCACCGGTAACAAGAATAACGTCCATTCGGATGTTAATAGCAATAGCTGCTATTAATGGACTTGAAATACATCAAATGGGTGTAAAAACTGCATTCTTAAATGGTGAACTAGATGAGGAAATTTATATGGAGCAACCTGAAGGGTTCAAGGCTCCCGGACAAGAAGAAAAAGTATGTAAGCTTGTTAAATCACTATATGGATTAAAACAAGCACCTAAGCAATGGCATGAAAAATTTGATAATGTAATGTTATCAAATGGTTTCAAAATTAATGAATGCGATAAATGTGTTTACTTTAAATACATTCAAAATGGATATGTCATTGTATGCCTCTATGTTGATGATATGCTTATCATGGGTAGTAACTTGGAAATTATCAAAACTACAAAACAAATGTTGAGTAGTAGATTTGACATGAAAGATTTGGGAATCGCCGATGTTATATTAGGAATTGAAATTTCTAGAACATCGGATGGACTTATATTATCTCAATCTCATTACATAGAGAAATTACTTAAAAAATTCAAGAAGTATGATATTAGTCCTACCAAGACACCTGTAGATGTAAATTTACATCTAGCAAGAAATAATGGTGAAAGCATATCTCAACTAGAATATTCTCGTATTATCGGCAGTTTAATGTATATCATGAACTGTACGCGACTGGACATAGCATACTCAATAAGTAAGCTAAGTCGATTTACGAGTAATCCAGAAAGAGATCACTGGAAAGCAATATCGAGAGTTTTGGGTTATTTGAAATATACTCAAAACTATGGACTGCACTACTCAAAATATCCAGCTGTTCTTGAAGGACATTGCGATGCAAATTGGATATCCGATACAAAAGACTCTAAGTCTATGAGTGGGTATGTGTTTACCCTTAGAGGTGCAGCCGTATCTTGGAAATCCTCAAAACAAACGTGCATTACTAGATCGACAATGGAATCTGAATTCATTGCACTAGACAAAGCTGGAGAAGAAGTTGAATGGCTTCGAAATTTCTTAGAGGATGTTCCAAATTGGTCTAAACCTGTGCCCGCAATATGTATACATTGCGATAGCCAATCAGCGATTGGAAGGGCACAAAATCACATGTATAACGGAAAGTCACGAAATATTCATCGTCGATACAATACCGTTAGATAACTTCTCTCAAATGGAATTATCTCAATTGACTATGTAAAGTCAAAAGATAATATATCGGATCCACTAACGAAAGGTTTAAACCGAGAGCAAGTTGAAAGATCATCGAGAGGAATGGGTCTAAAGCCTATAAATAAATAAGAATCAATATAGTGGCAACCCAACTTAGCTGACTGGAGATACCAAGATCTAGGTTCAATGGGCAAACCAAACTACATTGTATTCAGTAAGCACTGGGGGAGATTTAATCATATCCATTTCAAAGATGAGACAGTGCATATCTGCCACAAAATTAGGATAAGTTATGCTTTTAATGACATCCATATCTTAGTATGTCTAAGTGGGGTATTGCAATATACTCTTTATGGAAGTCACCTACGTGAGTAAGAAGGGGGCCACTTCTATGAGAATAATGAAAGGCATATTCTCTAAAATACTCACGGAACCAAGTGGTGTTCATGACCAAAATGAACACAAACGTGAGAACCAACTGTGTTGAAGAATTATTGTGTGAATACTATTGTCTAGGTTTACAAAAATGATTGACGGTTCAAGGACGTGAAGTATACTGATTAACCAAGTAAATCCGATAGTAATTCACTAAGGAAAGTTCAAGGCCACTAGGCTACTTCTCCCGATGCAATAAATCTTCAGCTTTACTCAACATGTGTCTGCATCTGCATTAGCATATGTTCTATTTTATTTATAGCGATATATCATTCATGTGGGGGATTATTGGAAAATTGGACTACTTATAAAGCTGTTCATATTTTTCTGGACAGAATTTTGAGAAACTTTGAGCTCAAATTTAGGTGGGACCCACACTACAATAATTATGGGAACATATACGAACGCGTTCTTCTCCGTAAGGAGATTAACGTAGTACATTCACATGTCCAATTTCATTAAGTTATGAATGATAAATATGTCCGCAAAGTGACTCACAAAGAAATGAAAGTTAATGTATTGGGTATGTCTTAACTCTTGTCCCACATTGGAAGAGTAGTGGAAAAATGATGAGTTAATAAAACCCCAATGATGGACTAAGGCTTGGATTCCTTGGGGTATCCCAACTCTTTGAAGGGGAGATGACCTAATTTATGCACGGGTTGGCTTTCGATCAAAGGTTCACACACGCGCGCGTCCGTCCGGCCGGCCGGCTCGGTTCGACTCGGGCTCGGGCTTAGGCTTAGGCTTATAAAAATCTCCTACATTTTTGGGCCGAATTAATTTAACTTTCTGGGCCTTAATTATTAATTAATTACGAAATTAATTAATTAATTAATAAAACGTTGGCAGTTATTGCCAACAATCAACAGTTAATTTCGTTTAACTATTTTTGTCAGTTATTGCCAACAGTCACTTACTTTGCTATAAATACAGATGCCTCCCTCCGTTTTTGAACAATGAAAAATTTCCCTCCTCCAATTCCTTCCATACCAAAAGTGTTGTCATACCTGTTCCAGAAAATTCTTTTTTTGCATAACATCTGTTGCATTGTTGTTGAGTAAAAGCCACAGAATTTGAGTTCGTCGTAATTAATTATTGTCGTGCTACATAATTAATTGAAAAATCCGTTCTATCTTGGGAGACAATATTCATCAACCTCAGAGTACATTGGAGGAAATAAATTGTCTTAAGGACACTATGAAATTCACAGGGCTCGGATTATCTTTCTATTTCTATTATTGTTTCTGCAAATTCAAGAGTTTTTATTTTCTGTAATTTCATTTTATTTCTGTAATTAGATTATAATTCGTAATTCTGTACTTTTGTATTTATTAAACAGTAGACATAACATAAGATACACCGAGAGACTGTGAATGCTATTAGATTTCAAAGTATCTAGAAGTGCAAGTTTATCAGGAAATAGCTTCGTAATAGTTATGGAGGCTCTAGTAGGAATGAGTTTATACCAAATGAGTTTGAAGCCAACATAATCAACTTTTTGAATTTTTGAATTCATACGCATCTTTGAAAGATAAGCTACCCGATTTGCTTAGAGGATATATCAATCTTTTATCTTTATTATTACTAAGGAGGGTGACTGAGTGGATGCAATAAAAAATTGAAGGATCTATAAGGGAGGAAATAAAAGAATAAATACACCATTTACCCATATAAATAAACTCAATCACAGAGAAAAAAATACACCTATTTCCCCTGATGTCCGACAACAGCGATGCATACGATTATTTTCTCAAGTTGCTCAGTTGATGGTCTGTACAAATAATGCATAAATTTGATTCGATCAATACGATAAGTAAATAATTCTCAACGAGGAATGCAAAATTCCATTATATGAATCACAAAGATAAGAAAGTACACGGTACACTTGTTTACCCATATCAAATTGTGTTGTAGTGTTAGCAATTAAAAAGAAATTGTAAAATGCACAGATTCTTCTACAATCCACACTAATTAACAAGATGATTACCCATGAGAAATGAAAGCCTGCATAAGATAATAACTACTTAGGATAAGGTTTATAAATAATAAATAATTGGTGTAAAAGATGCTGCATAAGCTTTTTGTTAGAGATATTTCCACATCAGCAAAATCTCTTATACCAAAGGTGTCATCATGACATCATCATTCAGTTAATATGTTTTTGTTTGTTAATTACAGTTACAACATGTACAGCTCGGTATATAAGGGTACTGCATTAGTGTTAATCAATTGGATTGGAAATATAATAAAAGAGAAATTCTCTCTCTGCCTTCTCTCTTTATCTTCTCTCTTTAAATCCTTTCATGGTATCAGAGCTCTCATAGACACACGTCTAAAAGATCCATGGCAGAAACCTCAAATCTAGCTGAATCTTCTTTTTCTTCTGGTTCTAATTCAGTTCCACAAAATATGATTCATTCCCCAATCTATCTCCTCTCTAATATTTGTAATCTCATCACCATCAGGTTAGATTCAACCAATTATGTTCACTGGCTTTTGATTCATATAAATAGAACATTTAGCAACAGATGTAATATGAAGTATAATTTCATTAATAAAATCACATGATGATAAGGATACCTGACAAATATTTATGGTAATTGTACCAGTTGATATGTTCAGACATAGCGTATCATAAACCTGGTTTATGATATCCAAATGTGGAACACAATGCTATTTTCATTAACTATGACAATAAAGTCCATCCCAATACTAGGGAGACAAAATAAAACCCTGTTAGCCTATAATAGGAATCCACGTGGTGAGCAAAAATAGGCAATCAACTCCGAGTCCCAAAGCCAAATAAATTTCTCGACCATTTTTATATAGGCCTCGGTACATTTATTTCTAAAATCATCGGTATGAAAACAAACATAACTATACAATAATTGGTCAACATCTAATTCATATAACTATATAAAAACAATAAACTGAAATCTTCTGAGAACGACACGTGGCATTGACATAAATGCAAATATATAATCTTTTGATAATGACACGTGGCATTGACATAAATACAAATATCTAAAACCAAAGCCACGCAGGAGCACTGTATTTTTTTATATTAAGGAGTTCTGTTGCTTTGATTTTTGGAGCTGTTTGGCTCCTTTGTTTTCTTCTAAGGCGTTGTCAACAGAAGGGTAGGAGTTCAAGGTATTAAATGGAGGATCCCATTCAGGTCTCTTTCTTTTCCAATGAATATCATTATTTCCACTTCCTCTCCCTCTCTCTCATCACCCTTTCGTCTACTTTCATGTGCCCACATTCGTTGCCCTTTTATTTTTTTCCATAAATTTCTTTTTATCTCTCTATTCCCTTTAACAATCACAGTTCTTGAATCAGTTTACCTTTATAAATTGACCCTTTATTGATGCAAACATGAATCGTAACAAGAGAAAATATCGGTTATTATATTTTTAACTTTGATAATGATCTCAGCCCTGAGAATTTGCCTCTTGATTCGGGTGCTCCTCTACTGTGTGTTGGGATCACGGTGTATAGTCCATTGAAATATTATGGGCTTGACAAGTCTGAGATGAAAATCGGTGTGGTTGTTTTAGGTGGACTGGGACATGTTGCTGTGAAATTTGCAAAGGCTTTTGGGGTTAAAGTTACAGTTATTAGCACCTCACCTAAGAATAAAGAAGAAGCAATCTCAAAACTTGGTGCTGATTCATTTTTAGTCAGCAGTGACCCAGATCAGATGCAGGTATAACTATATTCCTATAATATAAAATAGATCCCGGATCCACTAAGGACCTCAATTTTTTTATTTTGAGTATCATTTTTCTAACTTGAAATGTTTAAATATTCAAGGAGAAAATTTGATCCGAATAGAATGTTCCTTGAGTTAATCCTTAGATCCTTTAATAGATAAATTTGTTGTTAGAAAAAATTCTCATGTTGGTATGTTGAAAAATTGGTCCGGCTGCAATAGGCACACTAGATGGTATAATTGATAAAATATTTGCAGTTCACAGTCTTCAGCCATTGCTTAGTCTATTGAAGTGTCATTGAAAGCTTATTATGGTTGGTTCACCCGAGAAGCTACTACATTTGTTCTACCCCCCCCCCCCCCCCTCTTTCTCTCAAACACAAGAATTACTTTATAAAATTATTCTTTCCAACTTGGCTTCTATTTTGATCTTATATCAGGTGAGAGGAAAAAAGGTTTGGGTGAGAAATGGGTTCGTATGGGAAGCTTGCAAGGAGGGATGTTTTGATTGAGACACCTGTTATGGTTCAGGTATTTTTTTCCCATGTATAAACCTAATTATTATATATTATATGATGTGTTTTGAATGTAGAAGTGTGGTGTGTTTTCAGATACAAGAGATGATTCGAAGTGTTAAAGATTGTGTGTATCTAGATCAAGTTTGTTTACTAACCCCCCAAAAGTTGAAAATTATGTATTATTTTTTTATGTCTGTGTGGTGTTTGTTATGTGATTGAGATTTCAATACATTTCACATGAAAATGCATTTCCCCCACAAATTTTGCCCTTTAGGAAATATGAAAACATTACATGTATTTTTATTACTGGATTATGTGCCTCATATTTAATATGACCAATATTTCTTCAAGAATTGAAAACTGTTTTGCTCCTTGTTCAAAAGTTCATGCTTACTGGTTCTTTTGCATCGTTGAGCTGCGATTTTTTTTTTCAAATATATTTATTAACAAAGGCTCCGTTTGGTTGTCTCAAAATTGTGAGTTGACTTATTAGTAAGGATCAATTACCAAAAAAAGTCTCTCAAGTATTTTTTTTAATACACATTTAGTCCAATCCTTTTTATTTCGTTCCAAAAAGTCTCTCAAATACCCATTTAACCAATATTTTTTTATTTTTAAAGGTCTGCTTTTTATGTAGTGAAGGACTTTTTGGAAAAAATATTTTTTTTTGGACCTGCATGGCTGACACGTGGCAGTAATAAATTCCCAAATCTTGTGAGGCTGACATGTGGCAGTAAGTAATAAAGGCTTACTAGCATTTATCATCTTAGTAGCCCGATATACATGATGCACAGCATTTTAATTGTCCTTCTTGTATTAAGCTTCCCAAGAAAATGTCGTAGGAGCTTAGGAGACTGCAATATTAACCTTCCCAAGAAAATGTCATCTTCCCAATCCCATTCTTCTCTCTTTATTTACGTCAATTTCATGACTCCTCCTCTATAGATTCATTATATTTTTAGGTAATGATGAGTGCTTGGGGGTTCCAGTTTATCTTGACAAGTAAGTGATTAGTGTTCTTCACTTTCATGTTCATCTAATATTCATGAATAGCTGAACAAAAACTGGTAAATTATTAAACAGTCAATTGTTCAAGTTGTTTGCAATGTCAGTTATGGTGATGGATCATAATTGGACCGAAATTCTGAAAAGGAAGGAGTTATTCAAGTAAATTTTTTTGTTCGTCTCACTAGACTCTAATATTTAGAACAATCCAACCTGTTGAATACAAAAAACATATTTTTATATAATGGCCATTTAGAAACAAGAGGATTTAAAATAAGCAGAACTAAAACAGAATATGTGGAGTGCAATTTTAGTAGTAATAGGAGGACAAATGGAGATGTGATGAAATTGGAGGGTCAAGAGATACCTAGAAACGATCATTTCGTTATTTAGGATCGATTATCCAAAAAGATGGAGATATTAGTGATGATGTTACTCATAGGATTAAAGCAGGCTGGGTTAAGTGGAGAAGTGCTACCGGCGTTTTGTGTGACAGGCGTATACCTTTGAAGTTAAAAGGTAAATATTATAGGATGGCCATTAGACCCGTCATGTTGTATGGGACAGAGTGTTGGGCAACCAAGAAACAAAATGTGCAGAAAATGAGTGTGGCGGAGATGCGAATGCTAAGATGGATTTGTGGTAAAACTCGAAAGGATAAAATTAAAAATGAACAAATTCATAAAACGGTAAAAGTAGCTCCTATAGAAGATAAATTGAGAGAAAATCGACTTAGATGGTTTGGACACGTCAAGCGTAGACCAATGGATGCTCCTGTAAGGAAGAGTGATTTAATTAGTATTGATGGTAACACAAGGGGTAGAGGTAGGCCTAAATTGACTTGGTGGGTTATTATAAAAAAGGACATGATGTCATGTAGTTTAACCGAAGGTATTGCACTGGACGAATGGAATGGAAAAATAGGATTCATGTAGCCGACCCCAAATAATTGGGAAAAGGCTTTGTTGAGTTGAGTTGAGTATATATATATATATATATATAACAGTTCTTGTAGCATCATACCTGAATATAATAATAATTTAATTGTCTAACCTGATTAATTAGATAAATAAATTTACTTCTTTTAAATGATTATATTCGTTCTCATCTCATACTTAAAATTTATTGTCTGCTACTAACATTCTACTCATATTTTAAATTAACATAACATTGTCATACATTTTTTTACTCTTTCTAAATACCTATATTATTCTCATTTCACTACAAAAATATATTATCTACCTACTAAGTATATTAAAAATTAATCATTTATAAATTATTCTGTAGTCTTTCTAAATACCTATATTATTCTCATTTCACTATAAAAATATATTATCTACCTACTAAGTATATTAAAAAATAATCATTTATAAATTATTCGCCATGCATCGTGTGACCTATACCGATATGTTATATTAATTTAAAATTCTATCTTCTTTCATTCATGAAATATATTATGTGAAAAAAGACACAACAACAAAAGAATAAAAAATTTCTAAATTCTGCCACGCATCGCGTAACCTTGATGCTAGTAACATAATATAATTTTAGTGTCTCTTTAGAGATAATTGACACATGTCTTGCATTTAATGTTCATTTAAGAGACGTGGCTTTACATCAAAGCTGCAATTAAGAAGAGTGTTTAAATCGATATGTTCTCTCTCTTCATTTCTCTTTATCACGTCCCTTATATTCTCTCAAACTAGGGGTGCAACCGGTACGGTATGGTCTGTAACGATCCCTTACCAATACCAAAACCATATTCTATATGGTAAAACCGTACCGTACCAATTTATCGACCGGTACATCAAAACAAAAACCAAAACCAAACCGATTGATTTTTCGGTTTTTTCGGTATTTTTGGATTTTTTTGGTTTCGGTAATTTCGGTTTCAATTCGGTTTTTTCCCGATAAATACCAGAATTTCAAATTGGCTTATGCATTCGGTAAATCTGGTATATATTTCGATATACCCATTTCTAGCTGTTACAATTTCTAGCATTTCTAGCTATTACAATTTCTAGCATTTCTCGCTATTACAATTTCTAGCGTTTCTAGTCGTTTGGAACAATTAGAAATATACACAAACAGGTACAATTTCTAGCATTTGGAACAATAGATTTAAATAGATACGAGACCAAACTAATCATTTTGCTTTTGTCGGAGCCAGAGGAGAGTGAGACGAGACCAAAATGATCGGTTTACCTCCGTCAGAGACGGATGAGAGTGAGACGACATCAAACTGACCGGTTTGCCTTTACCGAAGTCAGAGTAGAGTGTGATGAGATGAGGAAGCTGGTGCCTGAGGAGAGTGAGCCAAGATGATGAGCCTAAAAAAATGAGGGAGTTGTTACCTCAAAAAATGTTCGCCGGAAAGTCAAAATCATCCACACCTCCAACACCGAAAAAATAAACCTTCGCCGGAAAAGCCAATTCGTCGAGAAAAAAAAATCACCAGAAAACACAGAGGGAACTCAAATCCGAATACAGCTGGCGCCGAAAAAATTATCACCGGAAATCCGATCTCAAAACGAAGTAACCACACCAAATCGAAAGCCAAATCTCAAAACAAAAAAATGGTGTTCTCAAATAAAAGTCCCCAAAAAATTATTTCTCAAAATCAACCCAAGGTTGTAGAAGAAAAAAATGAGAGAGAGAAATCTCAAACAAAAATGACGGCCACACTTTTTAGAGAGAAAGAGGTAAAAAAATTGAAATGGAAACCCTCAAAAAAGATCTCTACACAAACCACAATATAAAGCCCAAATGACATAAGTGCAAAACGGAAATATAGCCAACAAAATAAACGGCTCTTTTTATTTTAACAAAATATATGTTTAATTAACATAATTATTTAACACTTAAACCAAATACTCAAATAAATAAATTTAAATTCAAAGAGAATATGAAAACTCACTCATGAGAAATAAAATAAATAGAAGTAGTATGATACCCAAAATAATTTGACACGGCACAAAAAGTTTGGTACGGTATTTCGGTACGGTAATTTTGGTACGATATCGGTACGGTAAATTTGGTAAATCGGTTTTTTGTATCTAAAAACCAAAACCAACCAAATTTTTTACGGTATTTTCGATTTCGGTAAAATCGGTTTTCGGTATTTCATAATATGAAACCAAAACCATTTTTTTCCGAACCAAAACGGTACGGTTCGGTAAAAACCCGTACCGGTTGCACCCCTGTCTCAAACTCAACACCTTTTGCTTTTTCAATGTGCCCTTTAATCTTCCTTACTCTCTTTAAATATTCTGATTATAAACTCACCTACGGTTTCCTTTACCCTTCCCCATTGTTATGTGTCTCTTTTCTCTCAACTCGCCAACTCTCTCTCTCTCTCTCTCTCTCTCTCTCTCGATCAAAAACTCAATGTTTAAAGACCATTTTTAAATCCTCACCAACTCTCTATCTCTGATGGCAAAGTCACTAGAATTAGAGCACCCAGTTGAGGCCTTTGGATGGGCAACCCATGACACATCTGGAATTCTCTCCCCATTCAAATTCTCAAGGTATATTATATTCTTTTCTAAGTTTGGTTCCTATTTTTACATGTTAAATGATTTTGTTGCTGATATTGCTATGATTTTTTTTTTAAACTTAGATCTTAGCTAAAATTTATTTAATTTGTTAAAAAAAATATTTTTTTTTAAATTTCGTTATAACTGTTGTTTTTTTACTAAAAACTGTTTTTTTTTATATTTTTCACTAAAAACAGTTTAGTGTTAAAGCTATTTTTCTAAAAAAATTATTTTTCATTAAAAATTATTTTTCGTTAAAAAACTGCTTTATTTTTATCAAAACTTTTTTTTTATTATTAAAATTTATTTTTCATTAAAAATTGTTTTAAAATATTTTTTAATTTTCGTTATAACTGTTTTTTCGCTAAAACTTTTTTTTAAAGTTATTTGTGTTGAAATTGTTTTTCTAAAAAAAATTTCACTAAAAACTGTTTTTTATTAAGAAAAAAACTGTTTTATTTTTGTCAAAACTCTTTTTTATTGTTAAGGTTTGTTTTTCATTAAAAACTATTTTTAAATTTTTATTATAATAATTTTTTTTATAAAACTGTTTAAAAAAATAGTTTTTTCATGAAAAATTATTTTTTGTGTTGAAACTATTTTCTAAATAGAATTGCTTTTCATTAAAAAATGTTTTCCATTAAAAAAATTGTTTTATTTTTTGTCAAAAACTTTTTTTTTACTAAAACTATTTTTTAAGAAGGTTGTTTCTCACTAAAAGTTGTTTTTGTATTGAAACTGTTCTTCTATAAAAAAAATCACTAAAAACTGTTTTTCATTAAAAAAAATTCTCAAGTTATATAATATGTGTTAGTATATATAGTTTACTGAGATATTAACTTTTTAGATCAAGTACCTTTAATATGAAAGTCTTTGAGTGAACTTCAGATTGAGTTACTTTATTGAAAAAGTTATTGAATTATTAACTTTCCTTCATTTAGAATTTATAAGCGAAGCATCTTCAAGTGATAATATTATAACATTTTTATGGCCCTTAAGAATTTAAGGAGAAGGCTATGGGGTTTATGACGAATGGATCTTTAAAATATATGTGTTGTTGTTATTGGAAATATTAGTACAAAAAAGGTTGCAAGCCTTGAAAAAACATTTGTTATAAATCTATAAATTTGGAAGAGTTGGTGACCATGTGGTTCTTTTGTTGCTATTATGAATTTTACATAATTTAATTAGAGTGACATATTTAATATTATTTTAAATTTGTCTACAAAATATTTCGTTACAAGAACTATAAATCACCCACGCATCGCGCGGGGGTGGAACCTAGTGGCAAAAATAATATGGTAACCTACATAGGCACATAATAATATAGCAGCCTAAAGAAGCATGGAATAATGTGTCGATTGTATTTGGCTCAAAATTATCTCTGTTGGAAAATACAAAAATAGTTTTTATCCAGCAAATAGAGTCAATGCACAAGTAAAACACAATTTATATCAAGTAATAAGTGCAAATTGGCATTTTCAATATAGAAAGTATCAATAATTAATCTAAGTAAAAACTATCTACATTCAAGTTAACAAGTAGATCGGGGTCGAGTTCGGCTGGTGTTGAAATAATGTCAGGAAATTATGGACTAGCTAGTACAAAATTTATGCAATATTAGCCCAATATTCGTACATAAGATGAAGTCTATAAAAGCAAAAAGATGAAGTCTGTAAAAGAAAATATTTGAATTTTGAAATACAAATTTAATGAGCTTCTAATTTATTGATTGTGTTATAAGATGAAGTCTATAAAAGCAAAAAGGTTTGAGGAATGGTATAAAGATAAGTATATTGCTAATGTTAAAAAGGAAAATCAAATCCTTTGGCTTTCATGGCATACCATTGAAGTCGGTTAGTTTGTCTAATTTGAGAAGAGCTGTGACAATGAAGAAAAGTAGCTGATAACTCACCTGTGAGAAGCAAATAATACACAATCTTTAATTAGTTATTAGCATATACTATGTTTAAGATAAGAGTCATGTTATGTTGTTTTGGAGTGTTTGAAAAGCTTCGTGTTTATACCCATCCACATATAACTTATCGACTCTTATTAAGGGTATATTTCCTTTCTAGCTCTTTTAACAATTTGGGCAAACTAAAAAGGTGCTAATCATCCTTAGTATAACAATATGATACTTATTAGGATGAGAATCAATAGCTATTATATTAGTTTTCATCTTTTTGGCAATAGACAGTGGGTTAAAAAAAATATAACTTACTTTTGTTGAATTTGAAGAGAATTTTACACTTAATGAATACACTTAGTAAAGCATTAGGCAGTGCTATTTATGCAGAATTGTAAGCCTATAAACATAATAATAAGATTTCAAAGTACTGGGAATGTAGAGCCTAGGACTTGCAAAATTATTATTTTTCTAAAAGTCGTGGGCTTTATCAAAATTTCTGGATAGTTGTATCTTTATTTTTTAAGCAAGTCAAAATACTTGAGCTCGATATACATTTATCTTGATTAAATATTCATTTAAGATGGGATTATAGAATAAACATTAAGAAATTCATTTAAGATGGGATTATAACATAAAACCTGGCTTCATTTCCAGTTCATGTATCATTCCACAGCATTAAAGTCATCGTATCTCCGCCAGGTAGATACTCCATAATGATATATAATAAACTCTTCATCTTGTAAGGAACAATAAGTTTTAACAATGCAATCATTGTCGACCTTATCAAGTAGATTCATTTCCGTTTTGACATGTTCAACCTAAACAATTCAAATAAAAAGTTAAAGTAAACATCATAAAAAAAAACTTATAGATTAACAGAAAATAAGGTGTAAGGTATAAAAACCTCTCCCCTCCTCCTTTTTCTATGCTTGGGACCAGCAATGCAAAGTAAATATTTGCATTGGCGAAGTTAAAAAAGGTTATACCCTATAGCAAAAAGCAACTCAAGTAATCCAAAAATGCAAAACATAACAAACATAATAAAGTCCATAGCAAATACTAACATAATGAATTCCACAATATAATCAAGTTCATCGCAAATACTAACATAATGAAGTATATAGCATACTCAACACAAACATGACTTTAATAAGTCACTAACAAAAATCAAAAGCAAGAAGTCATCAGGATCCAACACTACGCGTGACAAAACTCTTCGGAAATACCACCCAACTTCCATTACCAACATCTCTGAGAATATTAACACCACCTTGTGTTCCCAAGTTAAGAGAAGAATTTTTCTCGAGCACTTTGTCCAATAATAATACCACCTAATTCTCGTAATTCACTATGTGATTGTGCACTGCGTCTCGAGGGGTAGCTTATATCCTCCCCTTGCCAATAACCTTACCATTAAATTCGTGCACATCACATGAGACACCCTCTTCTAGTGGGCAAAGCTCTATATTAAATGATGCAACTGTCCCATTACTTGCACTTACTCCAACAGCTGGGGAGGAATGGGACTTCCCCAATGCCAACCTATCATTGCCTTTATATTGCTTAGTTTATTATTCATGCCTTTGATCTCGGATTCCAATGTATCGAGCCAACCATTCATTTGGTTCTCATTGGCCTTTTCAGCTACAAGCAAACATAAAGATAGAGTCGAAGCCTCGATAAATGATAGTGAAACTATGAAATCCACACTACGAGTGCACCTTCGCTTGTCAATACTAAAGACTTCGGATAAGGCATCATTTCTCAATAATTGTGACCAGTTGGTGTTATCACTGTAACTTTCTTCTAGTTTTTTTTTCTTCACGAGCACCTTGTCCTGTAAAATGTCAAATATATAGAAGTGTCAAGAATAATCAATTGAATGTGTAATGTTTCCATGTAACAAACATCATTCACTATTTATAGAAAATCACCATGATTAGGATAATGTTCCCTTTGACTAACCCATCTTTGCATGTGTGGCTAGCTATCCATACATCAACACAAAGTAGATTTTTATGCAATTTCTTTACCCACAAATAAAAAATATAACATATATTAGCTTAGAGGTAATCGTAATCAAACAAAACAGTAAAGTATAATAATCGTACGTACCACATTGTACTCGACTTGGGCATTCCCATCGCGCCCACTTGTATGAGTGGCCTCAATCTTTGCCCTATTATATTTCCCTTTTTTCTTTTTTTTTAGCCTCTTTCTTATTCTCATGCTCCATAAACTCTTTCCACTGTTCCATCTTAACACCTGGAGGTACATTGGCCAATCTTTCAACAAATGTGTAAAGTTATACAAAAACAAAGATAATGAACAAATTAATTATACATACGAAGTCTCACTGGTATGCCTTTCCCGACATCCTCCTTATATGTTTCTGGAACCTTATGTCAATCAGTATATGATATTGGGACCTGATCCTGGACCACTTTACCAAGTCGAGACATGAATCGACCTTTCTCACTACCTACTACCTGATTATGTTGATTGATCTCAACCGAAATTATTGTGTCCATAAATGATCCATTTAGACCTTTGTGTGGGTTGGAGACATTAGCTTCATTTGACATTATACTGAAATTCAACTAGTGTTATATATACGATTCATAAATATTTTGCATTAATAATATGTCTAAATGAATTATTCACATATTATGTCCAAATTTACTAAGAATTAATAATCTGTCCAAATGCATAATCTGTCCAATTTACTAAGAATTGGTCCATTCGTCGAATGTTTCTATACGAATGAAGCATTAAAGTAGTACATAAACATAAGAGATCACGAGAAATAAAATCTTGAAGAGACGTCTAAAATTCTTTTACATAGTAAGTGAAGCATTAAAGTAAAAAAAATAATTAAAAGTTATAAAAATCAGCTTCGCTTGAACTAGAAATTCTGGAGCAGATTCTTCAAGTTGGGATTGTCCTCAAGAATAGACTGATACATTGTAGGAACCTCAAGTTTGTCAACACTTGTTGTTAATCTATGTGGTGCATTCAAAAGAATAGACTAACTGTTATCTTCAAAATCCTCTTAGTAGAACATGTGAGATGCTTCAGATGCAAGAATGAATGGCTCGTCGTCAATTATGCCCTTATTCTTCAGCTTAATTAAGTTTACCATCATTAAGTTCGAGTGAGGATCAACTTTGAAACCATTTACCTTGTCCTCAACTCTCACCCAGCCACAATATAACATAACTATTTTGAAAGATGTTTAATCCAACTCAAATATTTCGAGAATAATGCCAAAGTATGTTGTCTCCGCTTCTTATAATTCATATTTTTTTTGCTTGACCTGAACTTCGTGATAGCCCTCATTGACACACCACTATTTGGGGTTACTCGCGACTCATCATACTTGTGTCGTTTAAAATTCAAACCCATTCGCGTGATACCTCTTATATGCTTATGCATCATATAATGACCCATTTGCTAGTCGCCGAAATTCGATATCAATTAATCCCTCTTTTAATAACTACAAAAAAGATTTCATATATATATATATATATATATATATATATATATATATATATATATATATATATATATATATATATATATATATATATATACACACACACACGAATAAATATATATTATGTAGTCGAATTAAAAGCGAACCTCCTTAATCAACCATGGGATAAACCCCTAAGTCTTTTCCTTCAATGTAGTCGCTCTTCGATTACGCCCAGATGTGGATTCCCAATGAAGATCGTATTTCCTACACCAATTTAATACACACACTTAGGAATCCTACTTCCTATATCAATCTACACAAGCAGTATTTTGCAATTAAAAAATCTCAAATCATATTGATACACTTACTTATGCCATTCCTCCACTTCATCTGATTGGTGTAACACCCACTTGTGTATTTATGCAAATTGTATTGACGTTAACCTCACATTCTTCCAATGTACAATAGGACCCTAGCCTGTGCATTCATCATCTTCATCTAGAAAATCTTCGCGAGTATATTTATGATTTCCTTCACTAGGGTTTGGCATGTACTCAATGCAATAGAGAGTCAATTCTTTTACGATATATTTCTCTGCAATACTCCCTTCAACATACCTCTTATTATTAGCATACTTCTCGTAATCTTTCATCATCCTTCACATAAAAAATATATATATTACAAAAAAAATGTTTGTTAAAATAAAAAGGTTAAGCAAATCATTTATTATTTAATTACATCTCATAATTATACATCCACCAATATCTTACCGGCCCACAAACCAAGACTTTCTCTGCTAAGTGTATAATGAGATGGACAGTAATAATAAAAAATTCAGGCAAAAAATATTTCTCCAAAACACACATAGCCTCAAACAATGCTTTCATTGTTGACTCCAAAACATCCCTCTTGATCACTTTGGAACATAACACGTTGAAAAATAAGCATAACTGTTGAATGGCTATTCGCAAGTCCTTGTGTTTTGGATAAGCATTTTTAAGCAGCAACGACAATAAGTATTGCATAATTACATGATAGTCATGTGACTTCAGTCGCTTCAATCCAAGTGGTTGTAAACTCACACAGTTACTCAAGATAGAAGAAAAACCTCTTGGAAGCTTTAGCTCCTTCAAAGTACGAAAGAACCATTCTTTTTCTTTTTGTTTAGAGTGAATGCAGCCTTTGGTTTCAAAATTGTTCCTGAACTTTCATCTGTTGTCATCCACATCTTCTTCTTGATCCCCATGGTCTCCATATCATTACGTGACTTTTTGTTATCTTTGGTTTTATCTTGGACATCTAGATTTGTTAATAAAAGATGATCAGTGACATTCTTCTCGATATGCATACCATCTAGATTATGACGAACACTATGCTCTTTCTAAAAGGGTAAATCAAATAAAATAGACCTCTGATACCATGAAGTGGTAACGTCACTAACCACATTCTTATCCCCTTTACGTTTTCTTTTTATTTCAAAAATCTATTTACCAATCTTCATCTTGATGGATTCCAGCTTCTTCTCAACCTCCAAACCAGATAACCTTCGTGGAACTTTATGATGATCAACCTTGTTGTTGAAATTGCATTTGTCCTCTCTAAACTCGTGATCATGAGGAAGGAATCTTATATAACCATGATAATAAATTTTCCTACTACTTGTAAGTCGTTCAGAGTCTACTTTTTTCTCACAAATTGGGCACGCCTTATAACCATGACTCGTGCAACTCGATAAAGTTCCATATGCAGGAAAATCATGGAATGCCCACAACAGCATCGCTCTCAAAGAAAAAATAGTTTTTATATACAAATCATATATTTTTACACCTTGAAACCATAATTCCTTTAACTCATATAGCAAAGGGTCCATGTAAACGTCAATATCTTTGCTCGGAGCATTCGACCCGGATATTAATATTGACATCATTGAAGACTCCCTTTTCATGCATAAAGATGAAGCACATTATATATTTGACTCACTTGAGTACGAACTATATAGAAGCCTCAACATAACTTCTTCATGTTCTACATAATCCTCAACAAAAATCAAAGCCAAACAGGTAGAAAACCAACACACTCAACACTTAGGATTGCAGATTTCATACCATATTTGATTGATGTGTGTTGATTTGGATTAAAATGAATTTTTTATAATTTTTAGGAATTTTAAAATAATTAAAATCTATTTTTAATATAATTAAAATTGGGTTTTAAATTATTTTTAAGATAAAATTCATATTGTAAAAGTTCTTAAAATATGGCTTGGGTAGAATCTGAAACCGGCACAAACTATTGTGGTTAAAAGTTTTCTAAAACTCTAAAAACACGCATTTTACAACTGATAAAAGCTCTACACGTGTGTTTTACAACTGATAAAAGCTCTACATGTGTTTGCCTAAGACTGGTTAAAAGCATGTTTGTTCACACTCACAATAGATGCTATTAATTTTGCCCGTTGAATCTTGTTTATCAATGGCCTGCAAGCATTCTTTTGTAATCCATGTGCATCATATTTTAACCAACCATAGTTTAGAGTTGTGCGGTCGCTTATCAGCCATACTATTTGCATTCGCATCGTTGTTTTAATCTTAACCATTCATTTCGTTATATCTTCCAGACCCTTCTAAGCCCTGTATCAATACATATGCTTGGGTCTCCATTCAAAGACTATTGGCAACTTCGTCAATTGAGATAAAAAAAAAAAGAAAAAAAAAGAAAAAAAAAAGATAAAAGAGAGAAACAGGAAAAGAGAAAATTATTTTCATACCAAAACTCTTCCAAAATATTTTCAAAAAATCATTTTTGAGAGTTAGGTCTTCTAAACTCCTCGTAGTTTTAATCTCTCTCAACAGCCTCACATGATTTCTGATCTCCTTTTTTTTTAAAGTTGAAGATCTAAGTCAAAGTGATATAGTTCACGTTTTAGTTCTTAGGTTGTTTTGATTTCTTATTTTGAGAAATCATTTAAAATTATTTTTATCCAACATCTCTCATTTTTATAAAACTGAAATCATGACTTGCATGTTTCAGATCTGAAAAAAAAAATCACTTCAAAAAATTGTGTGTATAAATAATTTCTCAGGATTTTTGTGTTAAATATTCTAAAGAAAACCGAATCTTGAAATATCAGTTAAAAGGATCAAGTCTACATTTCAGAAGTGTGAAAAAGGATTTCATATCTAGACATATTGTAATTCATAGGATCCGTATGTAATTAAGTGTGTGTGAGAGTGTGCGTGCGTTCAAATGAATTAATTATTTAATTAAATTTCAATTCCAGACCCAACCAATTTTAACTCTTGCAAATAAACGTGATTGACTAAAAACTTAATCTAAGCATGCAAGACAGTCACAAATGAGGAAAAATCCCCAAAGGGAAAAACCATTTATTTCACTATAATTTTGTAATTCACAACTTACATGGATTACAATGAAATAATTTGACACACGAATACCCACAGGCGACGGTCGGCGTCGTCAGCAATGGAACAACCTCAGCAGCTCCACAAAAACACTCAGTTCTATTTCAGCAAAGATCCATACTCAGCAGACCTTAATATCCTCAAACTTCGATTAGTACCACGAACAGTACCAAAATCAGCAGCATAATATTTCAGAAAAATATGTCTTGGGTTCCACAAAATAATTCATAAAAAGTAGAAGGGATTATGAATTAAATGGACAAAAGGTTTTAGACCCTTAACTGTGAGAAAAAGACATACTGTAAAAATATTGAACACAAAGATTTTTTTTTTTAGAAAGTGTTTTGCCAAAAACAAAAACTTTTCTTCTCGTCCTTGAAAACTGTATGAGTTGGCCTTTAAATAGAAGAGATTTGGTTAAAGATGATAACCAGTTATCCACAAAAAATATGGAGGCGTAAGGTGTTAAAATAAAGAGAGCAGTGGCGTGGGATATTAAAACATCACATGAAGCAAATTGCTTCACCAAAAAAAAATGAACGCGCCCCTTTTTTTTATTTTCTCTTCATGGAAATCATTTCCAATCATTGATTTATAAACCAAATCATTGACCCCTCTTTTATAACTAAAAACCAAGGCGCGTGGCAGCTGATACCAAAAGGTATTGGTGAGTTGGTATTTTATTTTTTGTTGGAAACCTAGGATTGCCAATCATTGGCGCGTGAAGGTTACAACAATCAAAAAGTGGCGTGATACCTTTTTTTAAAAATCCAACTAGCTGCTGAAACCACACCAAACAAAAATGCGAGTACTCCTTTTTTTAAAAGCCAAAAACTCCTTTTATTCATTAAAAAAACTTCTTTTATTCCATCTGTACGAAACATATTTTTAAAGAAAAAGCCTTTTTTATAAAAAAATATTCTTTAAATGCCAACTAATTTTGATTTTAAAAAAAAAACTTTTGTTTCCATTTTTTTTTAATAAAACTTCTTTTATTCAAAAGAAATTTTATAAATAAAAGTTCTAACCTTTTTTTTTAAAACCCCAACACTTTAAATATAAAATGCACATGGAACTTTAAACATATTTTTACCAAAATTATCTCGTTGGCGCTTGAATGTTGAAGTTCACTTATAATTCGGATCCGGAGTTTGCAGATAATGGCTTCCTTAATTCTTTGAAGAATTGTAGCGGTATACGACATAATTATATGTGACGGACAATGTTCTTACAGTGTGTGAGTACATGCATGGTATTTTAGGCACTTCACTCACTACACTGTCACCCACAAACACTAAAATGTGTTGTTGGTTGAGAGATTTCGACTATTAAGTCAACATCATGCAAAATGAGAGAGGGAGCAGAGCAAAGAATAAAGAAAGGATAAATTCAGTGCCTTAAAGAAGTCAGAAAGGATACCGTGGAGGAGTGGAATCTCAGTAGGTATATTTCTAGACTTAGAATATGAACTATTTGTATGATTTGTTGTATGCTTGTAACCATAATTTTCTTTAATGGATTTTGATTTTGTGGCGTATAGGTCACCGTGGATTTTTCACTAGTTGGGTGGGATTTTACCACGTTAAAAAATTGTTGTATCTTGTGTGTGCTTTTTAATACTTCATTGCTACATTCTGCTATTCAAACTTAGGTTTATTCTAAGACCTATTTTCAAGAGACTTAAATAATTTTTTCATCAAAATATTTTAACACACCTTGTGTTCTTGTAAAGATTTTTATAAGAGTTTCTTCAAAAAGTAATTTCGGAACTCATTAAACCTTTTTACCTTTTGATAAAATAAGATAATGATTTTTTTTTCAAAAGATGGTCCCATATTAACTGGAGCTGAGATTCTCATATGGATTAAAACCATCAATGGTTATACTAAGACGAACATTACGTTTTTCAGCCGCAAAGTCTAACCACATCGCATCAGCAGATTTCCAAATAGACGAATGACACATGATATTTATACTACATTGCGCTCTAGGGGACCAAGTCATATCATTTGCAATCCATGGTATGGTGAATAATCTCTTCAACCTTGGAATCGGGGAGAAATATCTAATTATCTTCAGAGGTACTTTACCCTCCCTATTTATTCCTAACCTATACCCGGGTAGGTTGCATATTGGGAATTTTCCTTCACTGCGTATTCTTTTATATATAAAATACAATCATTTTTGCATGCATGAATTATATTATAATATACACCAACTTCTTTGAATATCTTTTTCGTGACTAAATATGTGGATGGTACTGTATTTCCTTTAGGCAAAAACTCTTTAAACACCACCAAAATTTTTGCAACACTATTATCAGACAGACCACGCCTTATCTTTACATTATTCAATTTGAAAAGAAAATATAGCATCGTGCCGCATAACTTTTTGTATTTTAACTCCTCATTAGTCTCATCACGATTGTCACCGCCCCCCATTCTGACATGGTCACTTGATAAAAGATCTACTTCACGATTAAACATTTTGAATGCGTTGTAAATAAGTTGTTCCATTCTTGGATTGTCAAGGATGGGGCATTCAACGCTATCAGTGGTTTTTTTTTTTAACAACTTCCTTTTCTCTATGAAAATGACAAACACATGTAAGACTTGGATATACCATAACGAATCAAATAAAAATGGAGTCTTAAGGTTCCGACAAATTTCTATTTTCACATTTTATGCATGGGCATGAAAATAAGGTTTCGCCGCCACCATTCTTCTTCACAAAAATGTAGAGACCCCATTAGTGTATTTTCACATCCTCTTTCACGTACATTCATCCACTATTTACTAACTTCCGATGACATTCTGTATGTTGAGATACATTAGTAAAAAATTAATATATACAATTTAATATCTAAGGGTCCGACAGTAGGCAAACTAATAGTCTATTGTTCACAGTCTTTGATTAATGTTTAATGAATTAGATAGGTGATTACAAGTGGATTTTTCAAACAAACATGAAGTAATTACAACTTGATAGTCACTAAACCCGGCAACCCCTATTTTGGTACAAAATTTTTTATCACATATATAACATGATCTTAAAATCTCAGAGAATAGAATATATAATCAAATGAAGTATATATTAAATATTTTTATGGTTGAAATCAGAAATAATCTTTTATATATTCAAAAGATAACATAAACACGACAACAACATGTAATACACCAGACCTTAAACTCAAATACGTCAAACCCGAGCTCATAATTACTTCTTGTTTCTTTGACTTTCAACACTTATAAATACAGACATATGTATTTATAACTATATCAATTTCAATACATAGTTACGCACATGTATCTGCAATTCCAACCTCTGTATGTGTGTGTGAGAGAGAGGAGAGGGATGTTTATGTTCGAATAGGTATGTAGTAGTAGCAATTTGAGATTTGAGATTTTGAATTCAAAAAATGAGGTGTAAGAAATATTTGGCAATCTCAGCCCATTCCAATTAATGATCAATCCATTACCCACCCCCATCCCACCTCCTTAAATTAAAATAAACAAACAAATTAACCAATTGCTGACAATTAACCCATTAACATTCGATACATATGCAAAAATGATCTATCAAAAATCCAAATATCATCCACACATGTAGTTATTAGTTCAGATTTAAATAAGTAATGCAAAAATTAATCTCAAATTACAAATAAACCCAATCATAATAAAAAATAAATTTTATTGTTCACAAATATGGTGTCACTATTAATCTATTTTCATCCAATCGAAACCCTAACCCATAATGTAAACTAAAAAGTAAACAACATGATTGAAACCCATGATAAGCACCCAAAAGTGTCTATTTTATACCCCGAATAGATACATTTTAGTCACTCATTTTAATTAAAAATGGCCTTATGTCGTATTTTATTATTTTTCAGGCCAATATGCAGTCGCAGTGTTAAATGATGCTAAATTCAGTCAATTGCGACGCAAAAGCGGTTAAAAGCATGAAACGAAGAAATCAAAGAGACCGCGAAGTCTAGAGTCCTATTTGAGCATGCCGAGATGTATTCCGATGCTCCGAATCAGTCCCGTAACCTTAATCTAGCCCAGATCGAACCCTGTCCATAACCCGAGCCCGTTGAGTGTTGGGTTTGTACCTCTATTATTTTTCTAGATTTTTATTTTGAGTCGTTTTATTTTTAAGATTTAATTAGGATTTTTAGAATTTATTTGCATATTTTTATTTTGACCCCATTTATGAAGACTGACTGTTCAGTCTTGTTTGGGGGTGATACTTCGCACCCCATTTTTCTGCCGCCCTGTGCTTTTCATAGTTCCTATCCTTAGGGTGAGATTGGTTCAGTCAGGCTGAAGACCCTTAAACTTAGCGCTACCGGGAGGCAGCCCGTTGTTCATTATTTCTGAGTATGAGGCTTATCCTGTTTGGGGGTGGTGTTTCACACCACCCAATGATTTTCACATGCTTTATAGACTTGTACGTCTTTTTGTATCACATATGTTCTTTAGGTTTCATCTATGCTCCAGAGTGCGGTACATTTTACTAGTGGTTCATTATGGTATTATCTTTCCTCCCTTGTGCTTTTCATTTTTATATATCGTTTTAAACATCGAGGACGATCTTTTTTTTATTTGGGGGTGGAAAATTTATCAAAATTGTACCTCTTTTGAAAATTTTCAGAAACAAGTGATTTTAAACTTTTTGTGCAGTTAAATTTAATTTTTATGACATGAATTATCTATCATCCCTCTTTTAGAAATCTCGGAATACCTGTCTTTGACCCAAAAATTAATCTTTTAACCTTAAATTAATTAATACCTCTTAAAAGTATACTTGCACTATGAACTCCTAAACTCGATAATTTCACACTATCACGTTTACAATCAAAAGTTAAAGAGTAACAATATTCTCAAGAGAGCCTTAATAGATCACTTGTGGCGACTTAAACCCGTGAGATTTGAGCTTTTCACCTTTTTGAGAGTTTTTACGTATCTCCAAGTCATGAGTTGACTCAACTTTCTTTGGGTACCTCATTTAGTCGTTGCATGGTATCATTATTTTTCACTTTTGGCTTAATCACTGAGAATGACATTACGTTCGAGTTGTAAGAAACATGTATCTTGTAATTTGTCCCGAGCACTAAACCGATTTTTCCATACACTTACCATTTTCCCTATAACATTATCATTCACCCATTATCATTTTCCATATTACCCTTATCCATATGTCCCAAATACCATCCATCATTGCCATCTTTTTTTAGAAAAAGAGTGTTTGAAATTTTTCATGTAAATTGTCTTCATTTATGTTATGAAAAGAAGAATGTATCGCAATTATAAAAAAAAGCACACGATCAAAAATTCGAAAAATGAAGACATTAGTTATTCTTGTGTCGCACTCTTCTCAAAACACTTCCATCATATCGTCCATCTTCTTCATTTTTCCTTCATACCTTACATAAACCCCATTTTCACCCTTGGTAAAGTGTTTGGGCAAACGAGAAGATTATATGGTGAATAACTCGACATTCTCGACATAGTGATTAGCATTCGTTCATGAGATCAAAATTCTTTCATGTATCCGTCATTTTCTATAAAGTGTGTGAGACGTTTGAACTTGCTTACATTTATTCACCTCCTCACACACTAGAGAGATACACTTACATAATTTTTAGAGAGTTCGATTCAGAGAGAGATATACAGTGAGAATTGAGGTCAAAACGTCGATTCTATAAAGGCAATCTAGGAATTACTCTAATGATACTTAAGATTATTTCACACTACACACGCTGAGTTTTAGGAAGGATTACGCTTTGGTATTAAGTAATTTCATATCTTATTTTGATAGTTGAATACGGTGTTCCTTGATGTCTTTTTAAAGTAGGGTTGTATAGCGTTTCATCATCTACTCAGATACTGCATTTAAAAAAGTTTTTGAATTTTGTGGGTACATTCACTGCAAACCCTTACGAGACATCACTCGTCCTGTAGGGCAACCTATAGGTTTAACGGCTTGTTGCACATACTAAGTGCAATCGACAGTGCCTGCGAAAATAGCACACTTTTGATTACTTATCTCTGTTTTCTCTTTAAATTTTGCTCGAGGACTAGCAATGTTCTGTTTGGGGGTGGTGTGATAAGCACCCAAAAGTGTCTATTTTATACCCTGAATAGATACATTTTAATCACTCTTTTCAATTAAAAATGGCCTTATGTCGTATTTTATTATTTTTCAGGCCAATACGCAGTCGCAGTGTTAAATGATGCTAAATCCAGTCAATTGCGACGCATAAGCGGTTAAAAGCATGAAACGAATAAATCAAAGAGACCGCAAAGTCTGGAGTCCTATTTGAGCGTGCCGAGATGTATTCCGATGCCTCGAATCAGTCCCGTAACCTTAATCTAGCCCAGATCGAATCCCGTCCATAACCCGAGCCCGTTGAGTGTTGAGTTTGTAACTCTATTATTTTTGTAGATTTTTACTTTGAGTCGTTTTAATTTTAAGATTTAATTAGGATTTTTAGAATTTATTTGCATATTTTTATATTTTATTTTTATTATTGTATTTTTATTAGTTTTAATTTTTATTTTATTTTATTAGGATTAGTTTTTAGGAGTTCATTTATTTATTAGTTTTATTAAATTTTATTTTAGGATTTTAGTTTTTAATTTTAGTTTTCTATTTTTATTTTTATTTCTTTTTAGTTTAAATTTTTATTTGAGTCCTTGTTTTATTTTAGTATATAATTTTTATTTGTTTTAAGTTTTTATTTTATTTTAGTTTTATTTTATTTTTTTAGGGGTACAAATTAAACACATAAGCCTACACCTAACACATACCCCAAACAACCCCTAAGACACACACCTACACAATACACCCTCACACACACAACCCTCACCCAAGTCATCTCCTACCTCCAACCACATTTTTTCTCATCCCCCATTTTCATTACCAAAATACCAACTCACCAAACCTTAAACCCCATACCCACTTCCACACTCACAAACCCACAACAACACCCGAGTAATACCCATCTCCAAACCATCCAACCCGTCGGCGTTAAACCGGCGCCGGCAGCCCAAAACCGGAACGGCGACCCCCTGTAAACCTCGTCGGCAGCCCCCTCTGATCGCGACCTAGAACCCCGGTCGGCTTCTCCCTCATCCTGCCACTGCTAAACCCCGTCGGCAGCTCAAAATCGACCAACAACTTTATTCCCCGTCAGCATCCAAACCCGCCGGAGCAGCAACGCTGCTATCCCAAACTCGAAATCCGAACCTCCACATGTCATCGCTATCCCTTAAAAATCGGAGTAAACCCAAAAATCTCTTTGACTTGGATAATTCCAAATCTCACAAAATCTCCATCAATCCAAACGCTTTGTGGACTTTAAAAGAAAAGGGATGCAACTCATTTTAAAGGACTCTCTCAGCACAAAAAGAAAAAAAGAAGACACGGAGATAAGGGAAGAGACAGAAAAAGAAAAAAAAAAGAGGGTAGAAAAATAGTCAGAATAAAAAAATATAGTTTTAGGTTTAGAAAAATTTGTAAGTTCATTTTTTACTTTCAGTTTTGCAATCCAGTCAGATTTTGTGACGAGTTTGGGACGCGTGTTCATGCACACAATTGACACAAGAAATTATTGCGTATCGTATTTCTTTCTCTTTCTCTTTAGTTTCTTGTTTGTTAATTGTGCTTGTGCTGAAATTTTAATCATGTCTGGCTAAACATCCCATTCAAGGGATGGGATGAAACGCGTATGTTGATTTTTTTTATTTGAATAATGATTCGTTGATGTGTTCTAAGCTAATTAAATTTGAAAAAATCACACATTAATTTACGTAACGAGAGTTAATAAATTAATGGTGCAAATTAATATTTGATTTCTGGATTTCACTTAGAGATAAGTATTGTTCTTAAATTAAAATATTAATTATGTGTATGCAATTCAAAGATTCGTACAAAATTTTAATAAATTAATCTTAGCGGATATTTTGTTGAAATGAGTGTGAACCTTAAAGTTTTTTATGTTGTGACTATTCCCAATTTAATTGCTAAAAAAGATCAAATTGAATTTAGGATTGTAACGAGAGTTAAATTTTAAATTCCATATTATTTCGAACTATTCAATTAAATAATTAGGACATTAAATTGATTTGACTACGTGGTGTAATCCCACCTCTTGTTTCTTCTCATAAATTTTAAACTAGATTACTTTCTAAATTTTCATAGTCACTTTAGTTGCATAAATTGTCGTTTCCTCCCTTGAAAATTGTTTTAAAATGTAACAAAAAAAATTAAAAACACAAAAAGATTTTTAATAAAAAACTGGAATTGCAAGTTTTCACGATAACAATTTCAACGCTAGAAATTGGATTGATACCCGAATTTGCCACGATACTGAATTTTTAACAAGTTTTGTAGGTAATTCCAGGATTTTTGATACTCGAAGTTTGACCGCAGCGACATTCCAAATCCATATCAGAAGGAATACAAATAAAGAGTTATCAAATGGCGCCGTTGTCGATTTCTTGAATATTAAAGCCCGTGAAGATTTGTAATTTTCATTTTTATTTATTTATTTATTTATTTTTTTAGGAGTTATTCCTTCCTCTCCCTCCTTAGATTGGTTGTTTAGGATTATTGAGGCTTTGTAATTAATTTTGGTGCATTTTGACACTGATTTATTTTTGTAATATTTATTCCAAAAATAAAAAGAAACCGAAAGGGAAAGGGAAACCGGACAAGGTAGAGAGAGGGCGTCCAACGACGAGGATTTAGAAGCCTCTCTACTTTGGATCGGTAGGACTCCCGAGGACGACTGAAGTAGGCGTACTTTCCCCCGGCCGACTCAACTCAGTTTTCACCCCACTCGTGTAAAAACCGTGGGACGTAAACTCTTTATCACTTGCGAATCTCCTACAAGCAAGTCAATTTTTGTGTGCTACTGGCTCTTATATGCTTTTTATTTCTGTATCGCACTTAAATTGGATGGTTTGATGAATAAATTTACCTAAGACCTATACCCAATCGTTGCAACGAGTTGGGATTTCATCACCCACTCAATCACATCTCCATTTGCTTGTTACCCGTGCTCTCACTTAAATTAAAATTAATCAACTAGCAAGCCCAGTAGGAACGGTGTTCATTAGGACCCTTTCGGAACGAGACCCTCGTAGGATACTCTAATGAGTCCTTTCCACCCCTGAAAATCTTTATTCAACTATCTTAAGACTTTTGTCTAGGGAAACTGGGTTTTAAGTGAGGCCGCCCAGTCAAACGGGTTTGGCTTTCCCCAGCGTGGTACCGAATAGTTGTGTGTTGTAGTAGCTAGTGTGGTGAGCCTTAACTAGTAAGCCTCTTGTCTCTCAGGAAGAAAGTAGGAGCACACTTTTATCGGCGAGGCCTAAGATTCCGTGATTTTCTCGCCTGCGGATTACTTAAATTTGACTATCCACTCACGAAACTTGAAGATAATAATTTGGCTATGTGCTCGTTCGGACTTGTTCCCTTTGTGTACGTGTCAAAATTGTTCCTTTAGGTAGTCTAATTTTTTCTCCAATTGTTAGTTTTTCCACCATTGTCCAACGCACCTTTTTCCCGTTTTTTCTTCCTTTTTTTCACAAAAACCAAAATTACAAAAATATTTTCCTTTTTTCGCCTCAATTTTTCTCCCAACAAAAAAAAACTCCAAAATTTTTTTTCATTTTTCTTTCCTTATTTTCCAAAAAAAATCCAAAAAGATTTTCTTCTTTTTCAAACGACCAAAAATCCCAAAAATATGTTTTCCTTGCCTTTATGCCAAATTGGCAACGCATTGATCATCGATTAACACGTTCCCCTAGTGCTCCATCTCTAAATTCCCTCTTAGGTGATCGTGTTCCTATCGTTGCCTTTCCTCCTCATTTTTTTGATCCGTGTTCTTCTTCATTGGAGACGCCTAGTTCTCCCACTTCCCTTGGTTCTGTTACCCCACCTATCATGGTCGACGAACGCGCCTTAAGGGACTACTTTTCCCCGATTACGGCCACTCCGCCTTCATGTATCGTCCTTCCGCCCATTCTGGTCGTGTAATTTGAAATTCTCCCCGCGACTATTTCTATGTTGCCCAGTTTTCATGGCCTTGAACGCGAGTCTCCTTATACTCACTTACGAAAATTTCTCACTATGTGCGCTACTTTTAAAAATCAAAACTTAGACGAAGAGAATGTTCGTCTTTGGTTATTTCCCTTTTCTCTTCACGATAATGCATCCATGTGGCTCCATTCCTTGCCCCCGGATTCTATCCAAACTTGGGACCAACTTGTCCATAAATTCATGTCTAAATTCTATCCCATGAGCAAAATAAATGAAATGCGCCAAGCAATTTAGGATTTTAGACAAAAGCCTATCGAACAGTTTTGTGAAGCATGCGGCCATTTTCAAGACTATATTAATAGTTGCCCACATCACGGTCTCGAGAAAAGTCGTTTAGTCCATAGTTTTTACAATGGCCTTATTCCTTCTTCTCGCACCATGATTGAATCCATGCATAAAGGGAAGTTCATGCATTTGACTCCCACTGCCGCCTATAATTTTCTCCTTGAATTAGGCGATGACTCCCAAGATTGGGAGGGTCTCAATACGTCTTTAAGATCCGATCCTCCACGTGTAGGGAACACTTTTGAGGTAAAAAATGATCCTGATTTTAAAACTTTGATACATAGCTTACCCTCTTTGACTACAACCGTTGACGCTCTCAGTTGTACTATGCAATAAAATGTTACACTTTCTAAATAAGCAATGACCGTCAACGATTCTAGTCCTTCCTCTTGCAGTGTCTGCTTAAGTCCAGATCATTTAGCTCATTTGTGCCCCCTCCTGCAAGATGATCCCGAATCCACCATGGACCAAGCATGTGCCTTTGATACCACTAGGAAACCCGTTCCCCCGTCGTTTACTTACAATCCTAATAATAGGAATCACCCCTATTTATCGTATAAGTACGACCACAACTCCGCTCCTGCCCAACCACAATAACATGTTGGTGGTCCCCCTGGGTTTCCACACAACCCACAAAGGAAACCTCGCCCTCCTATCCCGCATCAGTCTGCTCCTTACCATCAATCGCACTTTCCATCTTCCTTTGTCCCCCACGGCGGACATTCAAATAATAATAATCAGCTTGTTCATGTTCCCCCTCCTTCATATGAGTATTCACAACCGCTTAATTCTCAGCCCGAGTTGGTTCCCCAACCATCTTATGCCCCTCCGCCCAATTCCTCCACCTCTTCTCTTGAGAATCTCCTCACTCAGTTTATGACCACTCAGACTCAAGCCCTCTAACGGCTTGAGCAGCGTTTCAACCAATTAGAGTTTGAGCGAGAGAAAGGTTATTTTCCTAGTTAACCCATTGCTAACCCTAAGGGGAATAGCAAAGACTCGGCCTACGAGGTTGTTTCCACTTCCAATCCACCCAATTACCAAGCGGATATGAAAGCGGTGTCTACTATTCGCTCAGGAAAACAAGTTGATGATGGTGTTCATACTCCCCCTGATGTCCCACGCCCGACCCTCCCACCTTTAGCACCTATCCCTAAGGTTACCCCACCATCTAAATCCCCATCTCACTCTGAGTCCAATCCTCCTAGGCCCACCTCTGTCTATGTGCCCAATGCACCCTTCCCTCATCGGTTGGCTCCAACTAAGAAAGCCCAGCAATTTGATGAGATCAAGAAAGTCTTTCAGAATGTTCACATTAACATTCCCTTCCTCATCGCGATTCAACAAGTCCCCTCGTATGCCAAATTTTTGAAGGACTTGTGCACTGTTAAGCGTAGGACCAATGTTCCGCGTGATGCTTTCCTCACTGAGCAAGCTACGTCCCTTCTCCATAATAACGGTGTTGTGAAGTATAAAGACCCCGGTCGTCCAACTGTCTCTTGTATGTTAGGCGACAAGTTCACTACTAGTGCTTTACTTGATCTTGGGGCTAGTGTTAATTTGTTACCTTACTCCCTCTGCCTTGAGTTAGGTTTACAAAACATGAAACCTACACGAGTAACTCTTCAACTTGCTGATCGTTTCGTGAAAGTACCTAAAGGTATCGTTGAAGACGTTTTGGTGAAAGTTTTAGACTTTTACTATCCTATGGATTTCATCATCTTAGACACTCATGCGCCCGACCCAATAAATACTCCTATTATATTGGATCGCCCCTTTTTGGCCACTGCTAATGCCATCATCAATTATCGTAACGAGTCCATGAATCTCTCTTTTGGCAACATGACTGTAGAAGTCAATATATTCCACCTTATGCAAAAATCGGCTGATGTCGATTCTATTGACGAGGTGTGTGTAATTGACTCCTTAGTTAATGAAATGTTGGACCAAACTTACCCTGCCGATCCTCTCCAATAATGTTTATCTCATTTTGGATCCGACTTTGACATTAATTCCTCCATCTTTGAACTCAATGCCCTGTTAGATTCCACTCCACTGATGGACACTTCCTCTTGGGATCCTCCCTTCGAGACCCTTTATGATGATAATATTCACTCGCTGGATCACCCTATTCCACCTTCTGAACTCCCTGCCACATCCTATTCCTCCACTTTATGCACTGATAGTTCTTCGGACTCTGTTTCTGCGTCTGAGTTCGATGTCACTCCTGTGCCACCTACTAGTTTGGAGCTTAAGCCCTTACCTCCCGAGTTCAAATATACTTTCTTAGGCCCCAACCACCATCACCCTGTTATCATTGCTTCCAACTTGACCGCTGATCAAGAAGAGTAATTAGTCCACACTCTTACTCCACATAGCACTGCTATTGGTTGGACCATTTTCAAAATTCACGGTGTGAACCCCAATGTTTATAGTCATCGCATTCATTTGGATGAGAATGCCAAGACTTCTCGTGAACCCCAACATCAACTCAACCCTGCTATGAAAGATGTCGTGCACGCTGAGATTTTAAAATTGCTCGATACTGGTATTATCTACCCTATCTCAGACAGTCAGTGGGTCAGTCCCATTCATGTGGTACCGAAAAAGTCTGGTATCACCGTCATAAAAAATAGTGACAATGAGCTTGTTCCCACTCGTATGCAAACGGGATGGCGTATTTGCATTGACTATCGTAAGCTAAATACTGTCACTCGTAAGGACCATTTTCCTCTTCCCTATATCGACCAAATGCCCGAATGTTTAGCTGGTCATGCGTGTATTACTGCCTCCTTGACGGCTATTCAGGATACAACCAAATTCCAATTGCCCCTGAAGACCATGAGAAAACTACCTTCACCGGTCCCTTTGGCACTATTGCCTACTCTCGCATGCCCTTTGGCCTTTGCAATGCACCTACGACTTTTCAACGGTGTATGATTAGCATTTTTAGCGACTTGGTAGAACGTTTTCTCAAAATCTTTATGGATGATTTTTGTGTGTTTGGTTCTTCCTTCGAGCAATTCCTTTCTCACCTCATAATGGTTCTCAAACATTGTCAAGAAAAGAAATTGGTCCTCAATTGGGAAAAATTCCATTTCATGGTAAAAAAGGGGATTGTTTTAGGTCATGTAGTCTCTCGCGATGGTATTGAAGTAGATAAAGCAAAATTTGACATAATTTCCTCGCTTCCCATTCCTAAGTTTGTTAAGGACATTCGCTCCTTCTTAGGACATGCGGGCTTTTACCGTCGTTTCATCAAGGACTTTTCTAAAATTGCTCGACCTTTAACAACCCTTTTATCCAAAGATGTTCCCTTTGTCATTGATGACGCGTGTGTTGCTTCTTTTGAGCGCCTTAAAGCCGAGCTCACTTCTGCTCCTATCATTCAGCCTCCTAATTGGTCTTTACCCTTTGAGCTCATGTGTGACGCATCTGATTTTTCTCTCGGTGTTGTACTTGGTCAGTGGGTTGACAAGTGATAGCAAGTCATATATTATGTTAGCAGAACCCTTCATGACGCTCAACTTCATTACACGACCACCAAAAAGGAGTTGTTAGTTATAGTATTCCCATTCGATAAATTTAGATCTTATTTCATCGGTTCACCTATCATCGTTTACACTAACCACCCCGCCCTGAGGCACCTTCTTCAGAAGAAGGATTCTAAGCCATGTTTGATATGGTGGATTCTCTTACTTCAAGAGTTTGACCTCAAAATTCGTGATAAGAAAGGGTGCAAAAATTTGGTTGTAGACCATCTCTCCCACCTCACTGTTACGTCTACATCTGATCTTGTCCCTATTTCTAAAAAAATTCCCGATGAGAAACTTTTTGCTATCTCCATTTCTCCTTGGTATGCTGATATTGTTAATTTCCTTGTTACCGACCAACTGCCCAATCATTAGTCGAAACAAGAGCGTTCTAAGTTCATGGCACATGTGAAATTTTACTCTTGGGATGATCCCTTCCTATTTACGTATTGCCCAGATCAAGTCATTCGCCGCTATGTTCCTGACCATGAACAGTCTAGTATTCTCTCCTTTTGTCACGATGGTGCCTGTGGTAGCCATTTTAGCTCTAAGAAAACGGCCACCAAAATTTTACAAAGTGGTTTCTACTGGCCCACTCTTTTTCGAGATGCCCACCACTACTGCCAGGCATGTGCCAAATGCCAACAATCTGGGCGTATCTCTCGTCGTCACATGATGCCCCTCACACCTATTATCATCGTCAAAATCTTCAATGTTTGGGGAATTGATTTCATGGGTCCTTTTCACTCCTCTCATGGCTTCCAATATATACTAGTTGCAGTTGATTATGTTTCCAAATGGATTGAAGCCATAGCTTGCCGCACCAATGACCATCGAATTGCGGTCACGTTTCTTAAGGAGCCTGTCTTCACACGTTCTGGAACTCCCCAATCTATCATTAGTGATGGGGGTAAACATTTTTTTAATCGCGTCTTTGAACATCTAGTGAAAAAGTATGGTGTTACCCACAAAGTTGGTCTCTCTTACCACCCTCAAACTAGTGGTCAAGTTGAAGTTTCCAATCGCGAAATCAAGCAAATCTTGGACAAAACAGTTAATCATCATAGAAAAGACTGGTCTTTACGCTTGAATGATGCTTTGTGGGTATACCGTACTGCTTTTAAGACTCCGATTGGCATGTCTCCTTATCGCTTGGTCTTTGGTAAACCATGCCACTTACCTGTCGAGCTTGAACATCATGCTTATTGGGCTGTCAAAGCCCTTAATTTTGATATCGACGAGGCCGGCATTCATCGAAACTCCAACTTAATGAATTATAGGAGATATGGAATGATGCCTATGATTTGTCCAAGAAGTACAAGGACAAAATGAAGTGGGTCCATGACCAAAGCATCCTCCGTAAAGAATTCCACCCTGGTCAGAAAGTGTTGTTATATAACTCCCGTCATCATCTCTTTACCAGGAAGTTAAAAATTAGGTGGTTTGGACCCTTTGTTGTTGAATTTGTTACTCCTTATGGTTCCATCACAGTTCAAAATCCTAAGGATGGTAGCCTATTTCAGGTCAACGGTCAATGATTGAAGCCTTTCTTAGAGCTAGGCCCCTCTCCCATTGAATAAATTGACCTTGTTGACCCCATTTATGAAGACTGACTGTTCAGTCTTGTCTGGGGGTGATACTTGGCAGCCCATTTTTCTGTCGCGCTGTTCTTTTCATAGTTCCTATATTTAGGGTGAGATTGGTTCGGTCTGGCTGAAGACGTTAAACTTAGCGCTACCGAGAGGCAGCCCATTGTTCATTGTTTCTGAGTATGAGTCTTATATTGTTTGGGGGTGGTGTTTCACACCACCCAATGATTTTCACATGCTTTATAAACTTGTACGTATTTTTGTATCACATCTGTTCTTCAGGTTTCATCAATGCTCCAGAGTGCGGTACATTTCACTAGTGGTTCATTATGGTACTATCTTTCCTCCCTTGTGCTTTTCATTTTTATATATGGTTTTAAACATCGAGGACGATCTTTTTTTTATTTGGGGGTGGGAAATTTATCAAAATTGTACCTCTTTTGAAAATTTTCAGAAACAAGTGATTTTAAACTTTTTGTGCAGTTAAATTTAATTTTTATGACATGAATTGTCTATCATCCCTCTTTTAGAAATCTCGGAATACCTGTCTTTGACCCAAAAATTACGCTTTTAACCTTAAATTAATTAATACCTCTTAAAAGTGTACTTTCACTATGAATTCTTAAACTCGGCAATTTCACACTATCACGTTTACAATCAAAAGTTAAAGAGTAACAATATTCTCAAGAAAGCCTTATGAGATCACTAGTGGCGACTTAAACCCGTGAGATTTGAGCTTTTCACCTTTTTGAGGGTTTTTACATATCTCCGAGTCACGAGTTGACTCAACTTTCTTTGGGTACCTCATTTAGTCGTTGCATGGTCTCATTATTTTTCACTTTTGGCTTAATCACTGAGAATGACATTACGTTCGAGTTGTAAGAAACATGTATCTTGTAGTTTGTTCCAAGCACTAAACCGATTTTGCCATACACTTACCATTTTCCCAATAACATTATCATTCACCCATTATCATTTTCCATATTACCCTTATCCATATGTCCCAAATACCATCCATCATTACCATCGTTTTTGAGAAAAAGAGTGTTTGAAATTTTCCATGTAAATTGTCTTCATTTATGTTATGAAAAGAAGAATGTATCGCAATTAAAAAAAAGCACGCGATCAAAATTCGAAAAATGAAGACATTAGTTATTATTGTGTCACACTCTTCTCAAAACACTTCCATCATATCGTCCATCTTCTTCATTTTTCCTTCATACCTTACATAAATCCCATTTTCACCCTTGGTAAAGTGTTTGGGCAAACAAGAAGATTATATGGTGAATAACTCAACATTCTCGACATAGTGATTAGCATTCGTTCATGAGATCAAAATTCTTTCATGTATCCGTCCTTTTCTATAAAGTGTGTGAGACGTTTGAACTTGCTTACATTTATTCACCTCCTCACACACTGGAGAGATACACTTACCTAATTTTCAGAGAGTTCGATTCAGAGAGATATATCCAATGAGAATTGAGGTCAAAACGTTGATTCTATAAAGGCAATCTAGGAATTACTCTAATGATACTTAAGATCGTTTCACACTACACACGTTGAGTTTTAGGAAGGATTACGCTTTTGGTATTATGTAATTTCATATCTTATTTTGATAGTTGAATACGGTGTTCCTTGATGTCCTTTTAAAGTTAGGTTGTATAGCGTTTCATCATCTACTCAGATACTGCATTTAAAAAAGTTTTTCAATTTTGTGGGTACATTCACTGCAAACCCTCACGAGACATCACTCGTCCTGTAGGTCAACCTATAGGTTTAACGGCTTGTTGCACATGCTAAGTGAAATCGACAGTGTCTGCGAAAGTGGCACACTTTTGGTTACTTATCTCTATTTTCTCTCTAAATTTTGCTCGAGAACTAGCAATGTTCTGTTTGGGGGTGGTGTGATAAGCACCCAAAAGTGTCTATTTTTTACCCTAAATAGATACATTTCAGTCACTCATTTTAATTAAAAATGGTCTTATGTCGTGTTATATTATTTTTCAGGCCAATACGCAGTCGCAGTGTTAAATGATGCTAAATCCAGTCAATTGCGATGCAGAAGCGGTTAAAAGCATGAAACGAAGAAATCAAAGAGATCGCGAAGTTTAGAGTCCTATTTGAGTGTGTCGAGATGTATTCCGATGCCTCGAATCAGTCTCGTAACCTTAATATAGCCCGAATCGAACCCAGTTCATAACCCGAGCCCGTTAAGTATTGAGTTTGTACCTCTATTATTTTTCTAGATTTTTATTTTGAGTCGTATTCTTTTTGAGATTTAATTAGGATTTTTAGAATTTATTTGCATATTTTTATATTTTATTTTTAATGGTGTATTTTTATTTTGATTTTTATTAGTTTTATTTTTTATTTTATTAGGATTAGTTTTTAGGAGTTCATTTATTTATTAGTTTTATTAAATTTTATTTTAGGATTTTAGTTTTTAGTTTTTAGTTTTTAGTTTTAGTTTTCTATTTTTATTTTTATTTCTTTTTAGTTTAAATTTTTATTTGAGTCCTTGTTTTATTTTAGAATATAATTTTTATTTGTTTTAAGTTTTTATTTTATTTTAGTTTTATTTTATTTTTTTAGGGGTACAAATTAAACACACACGCCACATAAGCCTACACCTAACACATACCCCAAACAACCCCTAAGACACACACCTACACAATACACCCTCACACACACAACCCTCACCCAAGTCATCTCCTACCTCCAACCACATTTTCTCTCATCCCCCAACTTCATTACAAAAATACCAACTCACCAAACCTTAAACCCCATACCCACTTCCACACTCACAAACCCACAACAAACACGAGTAATACCCATCTCCAAACCATCCGACCCGTCGGCGTTAAACCGGCGCCGGCCACCCATAACCGGAACGACGACCCCTTGTAAACCTCGTCGGTAGCCCCCTCCGATCGCGACCTCGAACCCCGATTGGCTTCTCCCTCATCCTGCCACTACTAAACCCCGTCGGCAGCTCAAAACCGGCCAGTAACTTTATTCCCCGTCAGCATCCAAACCCGCCGGAGTAGCAACGCTGCTATCCCAAACCCGAAGCCCCGGCTTCGAAACCAAAACCCGAACCTCCACATGTTATTGCCATCCCTTAAAAATCAGAGTAAACCCAAAAATCTCTTTGACTTGGATAATTCAAAATCCCACAAAATCTCTCATCAAGCCAAACGTTTCGTGGACTTTAAAAGAGAAGGGAAGCAACTCATTTTAAAGGACTCTCTCAGCACAAAAAGAAAAAAAGAAGACACGGAGAGAACGGAAGAGACAGAAAAAGAAAAAAAATTGGGTAGAAAAATAGTCAAAAAAATATAGTTTTAGGTTTAGAAAAATTTGTAGGTTCATTTTTTACTTTCAGTTTTGTAATCTAATCAGGTTTTGTGACGAGTTTGGGACGCGTGTTCATGCACACAGTTGACACAAGAAATTATTGTGTATCGTATTTCTTTCTCTTTCTCTTTAGTTTCTTATTTGTTAATTGTGCTTGTGATGAAATTTTAATCATGTATTGCTAAACACTCCATTCAAGGGGTGGGATGAAGCGCGTATGTTGAATTTTTTTATTTGAATAATGATTCGTTGATGCGTTCTAGGCTAATTAAATTGGAAAAAATCACACATTAATTTATGGAACGAGAGTTAATAAATTAATGTTGCAAATTAATATTTGATTTCTGGTTTTCACTTAGAGATAAGTATTGTTCTTAAATTAAAATATTAATTTTGTGTATGCAATTCAAAGATTCGTACAAAATTTTAATAAATTAATCTTAGCGGATATTTTGTTGAAATGAGTGTGAACCTTAAAGTTTTTTATGTTGTGACTATTCCCGATTTAATTGCTAAAAAAGATAAAATGGAATTTAGGATTGTAACGAGATTTAAATTTTAAATTCCATATTATTTCGAACTATTCAATTGAATAATTAGGACATTAAATTGATATGACTACGCGGTGTAATCCCACCTCTTGTTTCTTCTCATAAATTTTAAACTAGATTACTTTCTAAATTTTCATAGTCACTTTAGTTGCATAAATTGTTGTTTCCTCCCTTGAAAATTGTTTTAAAATATAACAAAAAAAACATATTAAAAAAAAATTAAAAACACAAAAAGATTTTTAATAAAAATTGGAATTGCAAGTTTTCACGATAACAGTTTCAACGCTAGAAATTGGATTGATACCCGAATTTGCCACGATACTGAATTTTTAACAAATTTTGTAGGTAATTACAGGAATTTTGATACTCGAAGTTTGACCGCAGCGACATTCCAAATCCATATCCGAAGGAATACAAATAAAGAGTTATCAACCCATACCTTCAATTTTTGAATATGAACCTTAACTTTCAATTTTGTTCTGAAATCCGCGCCTAGAATACACATCACGAGTCAAATTTTGAGAAAATAAAGCACAAAGCGAAAAGTCAAATTTTGAGAAAATAAAAACAAAGACCGCACAGAGGAATGTTTAATTAATATATGCCGAACAAAAACTGATAATCTACCCATAATTTCTTACACAAATACAAAAATGGTCTATCTACTCATAATTTCTTCACTAAGAATATATTGCTTTCCATTTCATCATTCCAACGTGCTAACAAATAAAAATGGACCACGTACTGACAATTTTTTGACAAATTGAACTATCATGTGCACATTTTATAACCCATAAATAACTAGACTATTCTCATCACCCTATCCACCAAAAATAATTTTATAAAAATAAAGTCATAAAAAATGAAACCGCTGAGCCTTTTTATCCGGGATGAATATTTTTTGCAGTAGATATGTAAATAAAGGTCACAATAGCATGCATCTATCTTTATTATGAACAATCGTTGTAAAATCAATTGAACAATCAGTTTAATTAACTTCCTTTTAATTATTTTCTTTAAGTAATTAACTTCATATGTTAAACAATAGTTGTAAAATTGATTGAACAATCAATTTCACTATATAGATGTAAAATCGAAAGCATGTATTCACAAAAAATTGAAAAGAAAATATAGCGATATAAAATGGATTGAACCTAAAAAACTTTAACCCGTGACCGAATCCTATTGTTATTTTCTTTGATTGTTCAATTGTTTGTTATGGGTTCAATAATATATATCTTTTAACCTAAAACTACAAAGAAAGTTAATCAACAAGTTTTATTTCCTTCTATTGTTATGCTTTTTAGCAACAACCAAGAAATAATAGAGATATAAAGATATAAAATTGAATGAACCCATAACAATCGATTGAACAAATGAAAAGAACCATATATGCTCCTTAGCAACTACCAGGACTGGTTTTGCATAAAACTCCATATCTGCTCGATCGATGACATCTTAACGCGGGAACACTATAAATGAAAAGAAATATAAAGATATAAAGTCAAAAGTTTGAAGAAGTTTACCTTCACGGTTATGGGTAATTGAAATCGTTCGCACTGAATGGGAGAGGGACGGAGTACGAAGGTTTGGACAGGGATGGGGAAGTGTGATTGGAACGCTTTGAGGGAAAGTTTTGGAGGGGAAAATTTAGTGAGGAAATTTTGACCAATTATTTTTACTATAACCTTTTTAGTTTTTTCCACTTAGAAACTATGTAACCATTACAAAATTTATAACGGTTTTGAAAACTTACAAACTTTTTAAGTGTCCAAGATCGTTGAAATTTTTGTAAGTGTTATAAACACTTACAAATTAAGTTGTAAAATAGTCATTTATGGTGTAGTGTATAGGTCAACAAACAAGAAGTATAAATAAAATAAAAGACGATTGAGGTTTCAAGAGTTATAGCGGATAAAAGCGAACCACAATTACTGGAACACTTAACTAAAAGACTAATAGAAACAAGCAAGATTTATACTACGGATGATAAAAGGATTCTTAAAAAAGGTTGAGGAGCATTCCTCCACCTCGAATGATCACAATCAAACGGTTCTTATGATGGAATCACAACCTAATGGGAATAAAATGTTGCTCTCAACAATCTTGCATGAAAGGTGTCATCCAAACAATACGAGTTGAAGATTTCAACATATTATCGGACAAATGCGCTAATCTTGGAGTTAAGTCTTAAATACAACTTTTACATGATAAGAGAAGTTAAAATCCTATGAAACTCCAATACCAACACATACCCCCAATTAGTGGATTCAAACATCAAACCAATCAAGGACTGAAACCAATCTTAGGTGGGTTTATGATCCCAACCTAAGAAAATTAACTACTCATAATACTATCCATGCATACACACAAAATGGATTTAATTAAAAGGGGAAAAGCCATTATAAGAGATAATAATCAAAAGCAAGACAATCATATTAATTAACTAAGTATTGTCAATAGCCAACAATGTACAATTAAAATAAAACTTGGTAACTTACAAAATAATGAAGTAGATAATGAGAAACAAGAAGAAGTGGCATAAACCCTATGAGACAAGATATCCAAGAACTATTTAACAACTACAAACCAATTGCTATTTATAGTAAATGAAAAAAAGAGGTTAAACAACCAAAACCAAAAATTGGAAACGAAACTACTTAACCAAAGAATCGTGTATCTGAAGGGCCCAATCGATCGCGAGTCTAAGCCCGATCGATTGGGGATTTGGAAATTTCTCCCTACCTTAATTCAAAGGCAAAACTTGATATACCAGTCGATCGCGGGTACGAGGCTGGTCAACTGGGGCTTTGATTTCAATTGGGCTTTTTTCCCATCTCATTCCACACAATGGAACCTCAAAGAAAATTGACCATAACTCGATTGTTAGGAACCGAATTATTGCGTCGGCGGTGGCTATACGAAGCTAACTCAGAGAGCTACAAATTTCATGAGAGTTTGGGCACAAAGCTTGAACGCAAAAATGATTAAATTTTCCCTGAAGCTGCATAATGCGTCGTAACCTCCCGAAAAGCGCACACTTGCATCGTTTAGCATTCTAATAACTACAAAAACTCAAATAAACATTAATAAGCATATATATAATGAGAACAATGGTTATACAGTAAAAAAGCTTTATACATGTGGAATAATGGCCACAAATATGCGTGCATGCATAAGTAACGGGAGATAATATATAATATTTGTGACTAGTCACACCCCATAACTCAGACATTGCTAGTCCCTATTGATGAACTAACACAATAAACAACAAAAAGATGAATAATACCAAAACGAATATGTATACGGGAAAAGTGCCACTTTCGCGGGCGCACGGTTGCATTTAGCGCATGCAACAAGCCGTTAACCCCCTAGGTTACCCAAGTGGACGAGTGTTGTCTCGTGAGGGTTTTCAGGGATGAAAACCACAAACATCAAATTTCCTCAACACGTGCCCAACCAACCAATATGCCAAGCTCAACAACAACTAAATATTTAAACATATTATTAACAAAGCAAATTAGAATGTTGTTCAATAATCCTAAAATAAGTTGAACATTAAGAGAATAACCGCATGGAATTGAAACCTCAAATGTGAGTGTTGTGCATGCACATGCAAAAAACTTTGATTCGGTAAAAACGCCTATAGCCCTGATTCTCTTCGGATATTACACTCAATAAATAGAAGAACTCGGAATGGGGTGTAACGCACGGGACATACGGGCATAATGAGTGAATGTAAAGGGAAACTAGGTCGCGCACATGTTATCAATGAAGAACACTGTTGATGTAAAAAATTAGATTATCTCTAATTAATCAATCACAGATAAAATAAATAAGACAAAAGATTTTTAAAGTGGTTCAGCCTTATAAGAATGGCCTACGTCCACTATTTTTGTATTGGTTACTGTTTGACTGGAATTCTCGATAAGTGGTTTACCAAGAGATCCAGAGTCCCCTTCTAATGAGGAGGTTACAATGTATTTATAGCCTTGAGGCTGTACATGTGAAAGGACAATGCGTTGTTATCTAGTAGACATATACATTTGTACGATAATAATGAGCATTTAATGCGCAGTCGTCTTTTTTATTCTCCTGATTTGGATGCTCTGTACGCTGAGTTGCTCGGACCACCTGAGTTACTCGGTACTCTTAAGTTGCTCGGAGCCTTAAGCTCCTCGGGGCGCCTAAGCTTCTCGGTATGATTGAGTTACTCGGGGAGCTTGAGTAGCTCGGTAACAGTATGTTATTCGTTAAAAATGTTTGTAATTTCCACGTAGGTTGACACGTGTCTTCAAGTGAATGGTCCACGTCAGCAGACTAAATTTGGTATCAACAGAAGCCCCCAATATTTCACACTTTGAGGTTGAAGAAAAGTGTGGAATATTCTGCTCGAAAACTGCTCAGATTATTGGTTTTTATGATTTTTAGGAAAATGTTCATTGTATATAACTCCTTTTTGAGCGCATAGTATCAGGCCTCATAAATATTTTGAATTTTTATGATCGCTTCGATATTTGTGCCCTTTTCTTCTTTTAGCCGCCGGAGACGCAAACGTCCTCCCTTGTAATCATTGCCTTTCTCTATTCCCGAGGTAAAGTATTTAAACGCGGCAAAAATCCTATCGTCTTTCACTTTTCAAATCTGTATCTTTGAACTCTTCATTTTCTTTCTATCTTGTGCCTCGTTCTTTCCATCGTTCGTTGTCAACTGATCTCTCTTTTTCTGTAAGATTTTCTTCCTTCTCTTTTATTTACTTTGTTCATCATGGTTTACCTTGTTGAATCGCTTGACAAATTTCGATCTGAATTTTCAATCCCTTCGTGGGTTATTTTGGAAGAACTTTCTGAACCTTCTGATTATTTTTCTTTGGCTGAGGGACATTGGTTCCCCAGTCTTTTTGTAGCCGAATGTGGCTTTTCTTTCCCGCAAAATCCCGTGTTTGGAATTTTATCAATATTTTGATGTTGTACCTACAAGAATAGCTCCAAATACACGGAGAATAGTTAATGGCGTACACAGGTTAAATCAACTTCATGAAACCCATTTAGGGATTCCAGAGATTATGTATTGCTACAGATGGGTTATCAGCAATAGTACTTTCTATTTAAAAACTAGGTTTTTGAATAAAGCGTTAGTTGACAATGTTCCTAATGCCAATAGGGATTACTTTGACCATGGAGTGGTGATGAAAAATTGGCAACACCCTCCATTAAATGGAGATGATGTATACCAAGGTCCCAGATGTCCACCTTATGGCAATGGGATGGGTTGCTTTTATTTTTTAAAATCTTGTTTTCTTTCATTGATATTTGTTTTTGTTTGTTACAGTTGACAGTAAAAGAAAACCTCCAAAAGAGGCTGATGTTAATTTAAAGCATTTGAAACTTATCTGGGATTTGCATCAATCTGTTACTGAGGAGAATATTAGATCTGCTTCTTACTTGTTGCAGTACAAAAGTTATACTTCATCTTTCACTGCTCGTCCTCGTCCAGTGATAGTTAATCTTGACCAAGTGCCAGCCTCCGAGACTAGTGTGGAAGGTTCTTCCTCTGAGTCGAGTATTCCTATCAGTGATCTGATGAAGAAGAGAAGAGCTCCTGCCTTTTTTGACAAATCTGCCTCTGCTACTGTGGAGGCAAAGAAAAGTAAACAAGATGTCCTAAAAGAAGGGACAAAAACTACTGGTTTACCCCCTCCTGCTGCTGCCAAGAAGGCTGGCGAGAAGCCCCCTGTGGCTCCAAGCAAGACTGATGTTATCTCTCCTCCGAGCGAGGTTATTGTCATATCACCAATAAAGACAACGTCTTTAGTTGAAAATCACTACACCAAAAACAGGATTCTGGCACAGTTCAAAACCGTGCCAGATCAAATCTGGCACGGTTTTGAACTGTGCCAGAATCAGGTGTTCCAAAATGGGAATTTTTTTCTGGCACGGTTTAAAAGTGTGCCAGAATCAGCCAAACAGGAACACTTCTGGCACACTTTTAAACCGTGCCAGAATTTGATATTTCTGGCACACTTTTGGCACAGTTTTTATATGTGCCAGATTCAGCAAAATAGGAACACTTTGGCACACTTTTAAACCGTGCCAGAATTTGATATTTCTGGCACACTTTTGGCACAGTTTTTAACTGTGCCAGATTCAGCAAAATAGGAACACTTCTGGCACACTTTTAAACCGTGCCAGAATTTGATATTTCTGGCACAGTTTTTAACTGTGCCAGATTCAGCATAGTTTAAAAAAAAATTAGCACAGTTTAAAACCGTGCCAAAATATGATACACTTTTGCCACGGTTTTGAACTGTGCCAATTTTTTAATTAAAAAAAATAATATTTGAAAGCACAAAATTCACAAATTAATAATATTGCGCGTTATTAATAAACTAATGTACATACAAACTTCAAAATATTACAAGCCTTTAACTGATCACAGGCCCTAAAAAAATTGGGCAGAGTTTTCTTTATTTTCTGGACATTCCAAAACCTGTTAATACAAAACCTGCCTAACATAAAGCCCGCACGGCCACAAAATATAAAAAATTAACTTACAAAAGCCCTCATGGCCATAAAAGTCAATAATAAAACAACAAAAGACCGTACGGTCATGATACAAAAAAACGGATTCACTAATAAACCCCTTGTTGTAAACCATTGATTTCCTTGTGTGTTCCACGCGAATAAAAGCCAACGATAAACTGTTATCCTGCAAAAAAATAGAATACAAAATAGATACGATATTAGTAACCCAATAATTTACAAAAAAAAATACTCAAAACAAAAAAATTACATATATGAATGGAAATTATCGTCATGCTCACAAACCGGGAGACCCGAGACTACGCGGTCAGTTCCTACAAGATACATTGGTCCCGTGCGAGGTGTTCGTGCCTCCTACGAGGTCGTTTGGGGGGTGGTTTGGGTTTTCAGCCTTTAACAACATGTTTTTAAGTAAAAGTGTTGATTTTTGCCAATTATCGTCCTATTCACAAATCGGGAGATTCAGGACTACGCGGTCAGTTCCTACAAGTTACATTGGTCCCGTGCGAGGTGTTCGTGCCCCCTACGGGATCGTTTGGAGGGTGGTTTGGGTTTCCACCCTTTACCGGCTTGTTTTTAAGTTTAAGTGCTGATTTTTGCAAATTATCGCCATACTCTCAAACCGAGAGACCCGGGACTACGCGATCAGTTCCTACAAGTTACATTGGTCCCGTGCGAGGTGTCCGTGCCTCCTACGGGGTCGTTTGGGGGTTGGTTTGGGTTTTTACCCTTTGACGGCATGTTTTTAACTAAGTGTGATTTTTGCAAATTATCGTCATATTCACAAACCGAGAGACCCGGGACTACGCGGTCAGTTCCTACAAGTTATATTGGTCCCGTGTGAGGTGTTCGTGCCCCCTACGGGGTCGTTTGGGGGGTGGTTTGGGTTTTCACCCTTTAACGGCTTGTTTTTAAGTTTAAGTGCTGATTTTTGCAAATTATCGTCATATTCACAAATCGGGAGACCCGGGACTACGCGGTCAGTTCCTACAAGTTACATTGATCCCGTGCGAGGTGTTCGTGCCCCCTACGGGGTCGTTTGGGGGGTGGTTTGGGTTTTCACCCTTTGACGACTTGTTTTTAATTTTAAGCGCTGATTTTTGCAAATTATCGTCATACTCTCAAACCGGGAGACCCGGGACTACGCGGTCAGTTCCTACAAGTTACATTGGTCCCGTGCGAGGTGTTCGTGCCCCCTACGGGGTCGTTTGGGGGGTGGTTTGGGTTTTCACCCTTTAACGGCTTGTTTTTAAGTTTAAGTGCTGATTTTTGTAAATTATCGCCATACTATCAAACCGGGAGACCCGGGCCTACGCGGTCAGTTCCTACAAGTTACATTGGTCCCGTGCGAGGTGTTTGTGCCTCCTACGGGGTCGCTTGGGGGGTGGTTTGGGTTTTCACCCTTTGACGGCTTGTTTTTAACTAAGTGTGATTTTTGCAAATTATCGTCATATTTACAAACCGGGAGACCCGGGACTACGCGGTCAGTTCCTACAAGTTGCATTGGTCGCGTGCGATGTGTGCGTACCTCCTACGGGGTCGATTGGGGGCCGGTTTGGGCTTTCACCCTTTAACATCATGTTTTTAACTCTAAGTGTGATTTTTGCAAATTATCGTCATATTCTCAAACTGGGAGACCCGGGACTACGCGATCAGTTCCTACAAGTTACATAGGACTCGTGCGAGGTGTTCGTGCCTCCTACGAGGTCGTTTGGCGGCCGGTTTGGGTTTTCACCCTTTAACGGCATGTTTTTAACTTAAGTGTCATTTTTGCAAATTATCGTCATACTCTCAAATCGGGAGATCCGGAACTACGCGGTCAGTTCCTACAAGTTACATTGGTCCCGTGCGAGGTGTTCGTGCCTCCTACGGGATTATTTTGGGGCTGGTTTGGGTTTTCACCCTTTAACGGCATGTTTTTAAATTTAAGTGTTGATTTTTGCAAATTAACGTCCTATTCACAAATCGGGAGACCCGGGACTACGCTGTCAGTTCCTACAAGTTACATTGGTCCTGTGCGAGGTGTTCGTGCCTCCTACGGGGTCGTTTGGGGGCCGGTTTGGGTTTTCACCCTATAACGGCATGTTTTTAACTTAAGTGTGATTTTTGCAAATTATCGTCATACTCTCAAATCGGGAGACCCGGGACTACGCGGTCAGTTCCTACAAGTTACATTGGTCCCGTGCGAGGTGTTCGTGCCTCCTACGGAGTTGTTTGGGGGTTGGTTTGGGTTCTCACCCTTTAACGGCATGTTTTTAACTTTAAGTGTTGATTTTTGCAACTTATCGTCCTATTTACAAACCGGGAGACCCGGGACTACGCTGTCAGTTCCTACAAGTTACATTGGTCCCGTGCGAGGTGTTCGTGCCTCCTACGGGGTCGATTGGGGGCCGGTTTAGGTTTTCACCCTTTAACGGCCTATTTTTATCTCTAAGTATGATTTTTGCAAATTATCATTATACTCTCAAACCAGGAGACCCGGGACTACGCGATCAGTTCCTACAAGTTACATTGGTCCCGTGCGAGCTGTTCGTGCCTCCTACGGGGTCGTTTGGGGGCCGATTTGATTTTTCACCCGTTAACGGCATGTTTTTAAATTAAGTGTGCTTTTTGCAAATTATCGTCATACTCTCAAACCGGGAGACTCGGGACTACGCAGTCAGTTCCTATATGTTACATTGGTCCCGTGCGAGGTGTTCGTGCCTCCTACGGCGTCGATTTGGGGCCGATTTGGGTTTTCACCCTTTAACGGCCTGTTTTTTTAAGTCGAAGTATTAATTTCTGCAAATTATCGTCATACTCTCAAACCGGGAGACCCGGGACTACGCGATCAGTTCCTACAAGTTACATTGGTCACGTGTGACGTGTTCATGCCTCCTACGGGATCGTTTGGGGGCCAGTTTGGGTTTTTACCCTTTAACGGCATGTTTTTGTGATTTTTGCAAACTATCGTCATACTCTTAAAATGGGAGACCCGGGACTACGCGGTCAGTTACTACAAGTTAATTTGATCCCGTGCGAGGTGTTCGTGCCTCCTACGGGATCGTTTGGGGACTGGTTTGGGTTTTCACCCTTTAACGACATGTTTTTAAGTTTAAGTGTTTATTTTTGCAAATTATCGTCATATTCTCAAACTGGGAGACCCGGGACTACGCGATCAGTTCCTACAAGTTACATAGGTCTCGTGCGAGGTGTTCGTGCCTCCTACGAGGTCGTTTGGCGGTCGGTTTGGGTTTTCACCCTTTAACGGCATGTTTTTAACTTAAGTGTGCTTTTTGCAAATTATCGTCATACTCTCAAACCGGGAGACTCGGGACTACGAAGTCAGTTCTTACATGTTACATTGGTCCCGTGCGAGGTGTTCGTGCATCCTACGGGGTTGATTGGGGGTCGATTTGGGTTTTCACCCTTTAACGGCCTGTTTTTAACTTAAGTGTGATTTTTGCAAATTATCGTCATACTCTCAAACCGGGAGACTCGAGACTACGCGGTCAGTTCCTACAAGTTACATTGGTCCCGTGCGAGCTGTTTGTGCCTCATACGGGGTTGTTTGGGGGTTGGTTGGGTTTTCACCCTTTAACGGCATATTTTTAAGTTTAAGTGTTGATTTTTGCAAATTATCATCATATTCACAAACCGGGAGACCCGGGAATACGCTGTCAGTTCTTACAAGTTACATTGGTCCCGTGCGAGTGTTCGTGCCTCCTACGGGGTCGATTCGGGGTCGGTTTAGGTTTTCACCCTTTAACGGCCTATTTTTAACTTAAGTGTGATTTTTGCAAATTATCGTCATACTCTCAAATCGGGAGACCCGGGACTACGCGGTCAGTTCCTACAAGTTACATTGGTCCCGTGCGAGGTGTTCGTGCCTCCTACGGGGTTGTTTGGGAGTTGGTTTGGGTTTTCACCCTTTAATGGCATGTTTTTAAGTTTAAGTGTTGATTTTTGCAAATTATCGTCCTATTCACAAATTGGGAGACCCGGGACTACGCTGTCAGTTCCTACAAGTTACATTGGTCATGTGCGAGGTGTTCGTGCCTCCTACGGGGTCGTTTGGGGGCCGGTTTGGGTTTTCACCCTTTAACGGCCTATTTTTAACTCTAAGTGTGATTTTTAAAAATTATCATCATACTCTCAAACCGGGAGACCCGGGACTACGCGGTCAGTTCCTATAAGTAACATTGGTCCCGCGCGAGGTGTTCGTGCCTCCTACGGGGTCGTTTGGGGGCTGGTTTGGGTTTCACCCTTTAACGGCCTATTTTTTACTCTAAGTGTATTTTTGCAAATAATCATCATGCTCTCAAACCGGGAGACCCAGGACTACGCGGTCAGTTCCTACAAGTAACATTGGTCCCGTGCGAGGTGTTCGTGCCTCCTACGGGGTTGTTTGGGGGCTGGTTTGGGGTTTCACCCTTTAACGACATGTTTTTAAGTTTTAAATGTTGATTTTTGCAAATTATCGTCCTATTTTCAAATCGGGAGACCCGGGACTACGCTGTCAGTTCCAACAAGTTACATTGGTCCCGTGCGAGGTGTTGGTGCCTCCTACGTGGTCAATTGGGGGCCGGTTTGGGTTTTCACCCTTTAACGGTCTGTTTTTAACTCTAAGTGTGAATTTTGCAAATTATCGTCATACTCTCAAACCGGGAGACCCGGGACTAAGCGGTCAGTTCCTACAAGTTACATTGGTCCCGTGCGAGGTGTTCGTGCCTCCTACGGGACCGTTTGGGGGCGGGTTTGGGTTTTCACCCTTTAACGCCATGTTTTTAAGTTTAAGTGTTGATTTTTGCAAATTATCGTCCTATTCACAAACCGGGAGACCCGGGACTACGCTGTCAGTTCCTACAACTTACATTGGTCCTGTGCGAGGTGTTTGTGCCTCCTATGGGGTCGATTGGGGGCCGGTTTGGGTTTTCACCCTTTAACGGCCTAATTCTAAGTCTAAGTGTGAATTTTGCAAATTATCGCCAAACTCTTAAACCGGGAGACACGGGACTACGCGATCAGTTCCTACATGTTACATTGGTCCCGTACGAAGATTTTGTGCCTCCTACGGGGTTGTTTGGGGGCTGATTTGGGTTTTCACCCTTTAACGGGATGTTTTTAAGTTTTAAGTGTTGATTTTTGCAGATTATCGTCTTATTCACAAATCGGGAGACCCAGGACTACGCTCTCAGTTCCTACAAGTTACATTGGTCCCGTGCGAGGTGTTCGTGCCTCCTACGGGGTCGTTTGGGGGTCGGTTTGGATTTTCACCCTTTAACGGCCTATTTTTAACTCTAAGTGTGATTTTTGCAAATTATCATCATACTCTCAAACAGGGAGACCCGAGACTACGCGGTCAGTTCCTACAAGTTACATTGGTCCCGTGTGAGGTGTTCTTGCTTCCTACGGGGTCGTTTGGGGGTTGGTTTGGGTTTTCACCCTTTAACGGCTTATTTCTAAGTCTAAGTTAGAATTTGGCAAATTATCGTCATACTCTCAAACCAGGAGATCCGGGACTACACGGTCAGTTCCTACAAGTTATATTGGTCCCGTGCGAGGTGTTCGTGACTTCTACGGTGTCGTTTGGGGGTTGGTTTGGGTTTTCACTCTTTAACGGCTTGTTTTTAAGTCTAAGTGTGATTTTTATAAATTATCGTCATACTCTCAAACCGGGAGACCCTCTTTGGGGTTGTTTGGAGGATGTTTTAGATTTTTATCCTCTAACGGTATGTTTTTAATCCATTTAGAACGTTTATTGATTTTAGAAAATTTTGACATAGTTTCATTTGTTTGTTCGTTAAATCCAACATGTTTTAACATTTAAAATAAACTCAACATCAACAGCAAACTCCAAAACCAAACCACCACCAAATCCCTTCCACCAATTTAACTAAATAAGCTCATAAAGTAAGCCATTATACGTTTGGCCACTTGTTGCCGCTATTTCAGGCCATTTTTTTTAATGCTGCAACATTTAAAGTGAATTTGAGAATTCGAGATTTTGAGACTAACCGGATTTCATTTGTATTTTGATTGGCACACGATGAACTCTTCGCGCCATAACTTCTCGAAAGTATCCCATTTGGTCCAACAGTGTCTGCAAATTCTGAAATCTTCTATTCTGAGCGGCATTTAGTTGTTCATTAGACGATATCTTATCTTTCAAGTTTCTCAGCTCTTCATTATGAGACCAAGACTGTGTTATGACTGTTAAAGTGTCAGAAGAATTATATTAGAATGTTTGTCTTATAAAATACAAAAAGGATAAAAGGGGAAAAGAACTAAAAATTGCACTTATCATTCATCAAATCATCCTTTATTTTACTCCAATACGATGTCTTGAAGAATTCCACGATGCTAGGTTTCACGTCAGTTACATGCTCCTGAATTCAAAATCAATGCATGAAAGAATAACTAATAATATTTCTAGATACACACACACACATATGCATGTAAGACAACTTTTTAAAATCAATCAATGTCTCTCCACTAAAAGATACCCATAAACACATATACATGTGTCCAAATGTAAAGATATAACTAATAATATTTCTAGATAAGAACCATGTACTTGTTACAATATCAATCAATGTGAATTGGGAACGTAGCAATGCATAAGCACATAAATGAAAATAAGTTTCTTAGCTTCGTATGGATTTTGATTATTAAAGAAAAGACCTAACCCCCCAGCTCAACTCCACCCAAAGTTAAAACCGAAAAAAATCTCAGAGTATTTTTGCTTGATCATCAGATGTGTGGTATGTCTTGCACACACACACACACACACGCACACACATATATATATATATATTATATATATATATATATATATATATATATATATATATATATATATATATGATTATGTATACACACTTGCATATACATGTACATGTACAGACAATTGAAGGGTTTAAACTCTATAATGCACTTGTTTGGTTGAATTTTGGGTCAGAAGAAAATGTATCTGACGGTCTTTGGTTATCTTCATCAAATCGACTAATTATATCACAAGACTTAGTGAAATGTCATTCTTCTTAGGCATGTTAAGGGCCATACGTTCAATGCTTCTTGTGAAGAAAATAAGGAAATAACAATTATGTCTACGATTAGAACATAACACGAGTGCTTCCTGATTCAAAGTTCTAACATACAAATAATTACTCATTCTGAGGGGAATGTAGATGCTTTGGAATGTAATTTCTATGAAGAACATGTTTCTTAGTGAAATGTCATTCTTCTTAGGCATGTTAATGGACATACGTTCAATGCTTCGAACGAAAGAAATTCCAACAATCACAAGGTAACCGGATTATATTTCCAAACCCAAATAACCCATAGGTTACCCGATTAAATTTATGAAAATTAAAGGATTCGAAAGTTCCAATTACAAATCATGCAAATAGAATACACCAATAGAGACTCATAAAAGAAAGTCAATTTCATATAAAAGTAATAATACAATACAAAAGAAAAAATTAACAGAAAAGGCCAAAATTACCTGTGTGGGCACCAAAACATCGGTATTCCTCATGTGAATCAACAAATCGATCTTCCTCAGGTGCCCCTCCTTCAACGGCGGCTGCATTCTCCTCTATTTCACTGATTCAAATAACTCAACCAACTCTCTTTCCATCTCTACAAATAAATATATACATGTATATACATTCAACACAAATAAATTTTAAAAAATAAAACAGATCTTTAAACCCTAATTTTTGGAATATTGATTTGGGTATACAATAATATTACAAATTTACAATCTATTGAACCCGTGGAATATCGATTTGGGTATTATAAAAAATAACACCATATATCAAAATTAATAGCAGATATCAATATTCCACGGGTTCCACGTCCATCTCTCTCAAATTCCTACCCCACCAAACATTTCCTCAATAAAAAATAACAACAGATATCAAAATTACAATATAATGTTACAGTTAATTAAATATCAAAATTACAGTGTTATGTTTAGATTCAACGTTGACCTGCAATTAGGGGAAACAGAAGCAAGTCCATCAGTAGTAAATCCCTCACAGGAAGACAACACCAACACCTTAAAATTATTAAAAGACCTCGAATTTCACTCCAACGTCTCATCCGTGACCATCATCCTCTTCAACCTAATCTCCTCCAACCAAGGGTACGCCTCGCCCATCACCACGATCCACGGGTACACATACCTTCCCCATCCGTTCGGCACCAGATTTAAATCTGCAAATTGAGATTTCCCAACAAACCTCCTCTGGACTCGGTGGCGGATCCATGATTTTTGTTCAAGTGGGGCGAAAGTTTCCAGTGGTGTCGGGGGTTCGGGGGAGGGACTCCCAAGGGGAATTTTTTGGTGGTTATTTCAAATTTTATACAAATTATAGTTTTATAATGCCCAAACAACTACAAATTATAGCAGACCTTGTTTTTATATTTATTATTTTAATACCCAAACAACTACAACTACAAATTATAGTTTTATAATGCTCAAATAACTACAACTACAAAGAGACAGTAGACCTTGTTTTTAAGTTTATTATTTTAATTAATTATAATTTTTTTTTCACCATTAGTTATGTAAATAATTAGAGGTATACCTTGAAGTTTGAAGTTTTACCAAAAAAAATCCTATATATTTTTTTTAAAATTAAACCTCCCCCCTGTCGACAACCATTTTTTAGCACCACCCCTGAACTACAACTTCCACCGGAAACCACACACTATCAAATCACCTCCGGTACACCCACAAGCCCAAACCGCCCCAACCTCCACCGCTCCTCCCACCATCAATACAAGACAAAACCACATGGGAGAATATGGAAATGGAAACAGATCGTTTTGGAAAGAAAAAAAATTAATAACAGATCGATTTAAAAAATCGGCTTAGCGAACAAAAAAAACAAAGAGCAAAAGAGGGATTTTTACCTGATCGGAGAATATGGTAATGGAACTTTACCTGATCGGAGATCACACCAGACCAGACTGGACTCACCTTGTTTCCTACTCCACCTCTCCACCTCGTACCATGATTTTCACACCAGTGTCACCGCATTTCAGTCCTGGTCGCTGAAGATGAACGAGAACGAGTATGCTAGTAAAACCTCCTCTGGAAACGAAATGATTACGCACACCAGTAAAACGTCCTCCGGACACGAGATGCCCAAACAGTTATTTCTTTTTTTAGGTTTAGATCTCAGACACCATTAACGACTGCAGATGTTAATGCTTAAGCAAAGGTAGAGAGAGAGTTAATTTTGGTAGAGAAAGAGTGAGGATGGGTTAGAGAAAGAGCGGGGGATTGGTTCGTGGCTTCAAAATGAGAGGGAGTTGAGTTTTGGCATTTTTTTTTAGGTATTTATATTTTAGTAAAGTGTGTTCAGTTTTGGCACACTTTTAAACAGTGCCAAATTTTGGCACGGTTTTAAAGTGTGCCAGATTATCATTAAACCGTGCCAGAATTTGGCACGGTTTTAAACTGTGCCAAATTTTTAATATCAATGTGTGCCAAATTGCTGTTTTTGGTGTAGTGAATGTTCATGCTCCTCTGAGGAAGTAAAAGAAAAACTCTTCTGAGAGACCTGCTGAACCTATCTCTCAACCTTTAAATATTGAAGGTAGTGTTCCAACTTTTGTTCCTCTGAGCTCTGCTATGGGCTTGGTAAAAATCCTGGACTATCCCAGAAGTCCAAGGCCTTAAAGATACTCTTTCTCGTAAGAGAATCACTACCCTGGTTGCTCAACACATTTCCTCAGTAAGTATCTTTAGCTCGACCCCTTTATTTTTTAATACTATGTTCATGTATTGACTTTAAGTGATTTCTTTTTTCACCTGGTGACGTGTTTTAACAGCATTTTGAATAAGGATGAAGCTATCAAGGCTTTAAGCTCCTCGGGAGGAGTAGAGGAAGCTTTTGTTGGGCTGACCCAATCTTTAAAAGACTCTCATAAAAAGTACGAGGAGGATAAAGTTGCTTGGGAGAAGCAACTCAAGTCCATTGAGCTGGACAGAAATCAAGCTTTGAATGCCTCCAAGGAATTGGAGAAGAAGTTGAAGGAGTTTGAGCAGAGCAATAAAAAGTTTGAATAGAGCAACAAAGAGCTTGAAGTTAAGCTCACGTCTGCTGAAGAGGAAGTTGTTAAACTTCAAGATGTTGAGCGACAAAAAATGGAGGTGGAAGAGAAGTTGAAGGCTGTCGAGGAGCTCCTTAGGGAAAGGACCTCCTCGAAGAAGGAAAAATGGAAAAATACAGTTAAAAAATCATTCAGTGCTGGTTGGGACAAAGGCTGGAACAAGGGCCTGGCTGCCATGTCCTCTCAAATGGAGTATGCCAGCCTTAAATATTTTAGGGATGGATGAGTTGTAGCCTTGCAGGAACTGAAAATTGCTGAGAATTCTGGGTTATTCCAGCAGCACACTCATGGCCCTCCTCCCTCTCCTGGAGAAGAAGAAAAGGATAAAGCTGCTTCAGATGAATCTTCCATGATGATTGGAGATCAGATCCCTGTTATTCCTGTTGTTCAACCTTGCTCCGAGCAACTCCAACCAACTAGCACTTCTGTCGAGCAGCTACCCTTATCCTCCGAGCAAATAATCACTTCCTCCAAACCTTCTGAGGAAGCCATAGGAAACAAGGAGAAGGTGTAAAGTCGTTTGGGCTTTTTATATTATTGCTTTCTTGAATGTAACCTTGGACTATGTATCTCTTCTTATGATGAATAAAAATTCGAACTTTGGTTGTTCGTCTTGACTTTCTCTTCTACTTGTCCTATCTACATCATTATTGATTCTTTTTATTTCTTCTCTTTGTTAGTTTATGGCCAGGATGGAGCTCTTATCAGCTCATGACACATAATTGATGAAGAAATGCAATGACTATTTTAAAGCTGGTCATGCAGATCTTAATGAGGCTCAAATCATTGATATCCTTGGTTCAGATGCTTTTGAACGAGCAGTTGAAGCTTATCAATACTTAAAGTGTTTGCTCGGTCGTGTTGTTGCCAACAATGTGGCCTACTACGAGATAATTGAAGATCTATAAGGAACTATCGAGGAACTCCAACAGCAATATAAAGAATCTTCTACCCTTTTGCACCAAGGATACGAGAAAAAATATCAACAATTAAGTGTTGACAAAGGGTATGACAAATTTATTTCTGCTTATGAGAAGAAAGAGAGTGTTCTAAAGCTTAAAGTTGAAGAGCATAGGCATATCGCCAAGTTGTTGGAGCAGCAGAATATTGCTTTGTTAGAAGAGATAAAACAACTCAAATCTGCTGCATCTTCTTCGAGAGCCTTGGTCCCTGTTAACGATGAAGGTTTTTCTTTCTTGGAGGTATAAAATGCCAACTTACGAGATGAGTTGGAAACTTTGAAAAGAGCTGGACCCTCCACATCTACTCATGGACGAGCAAGATCTTTTTCTCGTGGACGAGCAAGGGCTGGTCGGGTTTTTATTAAAGAATCGAGAACTCAATCGGCCTTAGAGAATCAGGCATTTCAGTTGATGGCTAAGAATCAAGCTTTTGCAGAAATGTCCAAGAAAATTCTGAATTTTACTGACCAACTCTCTTCCCAGAGTTCTGCTTTGGAAAATAAGGAAATTCTGGCGAAGAGTCTCCACGAGCAACTGGAGAGGTTAACTTATCAGTTCCATAAACAACCCAAAGAGTTTTGGATGGCTGGGTATAATGAAGCCCTTTACCATCTTGATTCTCGGATCTAGCAATCAAATAACGAGGGGTACAAGCAAGGGTGGTTGAATGCACTATGTGTGCTAAAATTGGAGCAGGGCCATTACTTATGGGATTATTATGATCCTAGAGTGCTTGATTTGCCCGTACCTCCTTTTAAGCTTGACATCAGTTGGATTCCTGCTCGGGCAATTCTTCAATGCTTAATCTCCAAGTATCTCGGTGATTACAGTCTTTATGCAAACTTTGAGATATCTCGCCCAAAGCATTTGCTTGATCGTCCCTCCGTGATGAATGTTCGAATGCTGCGAGATCTAAACTTTATAAATTCCCCTTATGCATTAGATGATCCTCCTGCTGGGGTAGAACCTGTTTCAAAGGAAGAAGGGAAAAAACCAATAGAATAGGGTTTTTATGTAATGAAGTATATTTTTCACATCATATGTAATTCTACTTGATTTGAATGAAGAAATTTTTAGTCTTTTGCCATTTTATTTTGTTCTAAATAATTTGTAGAATGTCCTTGTTTGTTTGTTTGTGAATATATGTACATTCTGTTTTGTTTTTGGATAATGAAACTTGTCCTATTTATTGTTTGGTTATAGTGACTTGTCACTCTTTGGGACTAAGTAATGGAATGATTTGCATCCCATGTTCCTGCTTAGTTTGGTACTAACCAACTGGAGTTGATTGTAATTTATTTTTCGACCAATCGGAGTTGGTGGTAATTAGTTCCCGACCAACCGGAGTTGGTGGTAATTGATTTTTTGACCAACTGGAGTTAGTGGTAATTGATTCCCGACCAACCGAAGTTGGTAGTAATTGATTTGCCGACCAATAGGAGTTGGTGGTAATTAATTTGCCAACCAACCGAAGTTGGTGGTAATTAATTTGCTGACCAACCGGAGTTGGTGGTAATTGATTCCCGACCAACCGAAGTTGGTGGTAATTAGTTCCCGACCAACCGGAGTTGGTGGTAATTGATTTGCCGACCAACCGTAGTTGGTGGTAATTGATTCCCGACCAACCGGAGTTTATAGTAATTGATTTGCCGACCAATCGGAGTTGGTGGTAATTGATTTACCGACCAATCGATTTGTCGACCAACCGGAGTTGGTGGTAATTGATTCCCGACCAACCGGAGTTGGTGGTAATTAGTTCCCGACCAATCGGAGTTGGTGATAATTGATTTTTCGACCAACCGAAGTTGGTGGTAATTAGTTCTCGACCAACCAGAGTTGGTGGTAATTGATTTTCCGACCAACCGGAGTTGGTGGTAATTGATGTGTAGTGTGTAGCACTAATATTCCAAAAAATTTCAACAAAGAGAGAAACTGGGTGAAACATCCCTTTATTCATAATGAAGATATTGTATTACATAGGAATTTCAATTACTGATAATATTTGGGCAGATGCTCTGCATTCCATGCATTCTTGAATTCTTTTCCTTCCAAGGTTTCGATCCTGTATGTCCATGGACGAACAACTTATGTTACTCTGTAGGGTCCATGCCAGTTGGCTTCCAGCTTGTTATTCTTTTGGATCACTTTCTTCAGCACATAATCCCCTTCCTTCAAATCACACTTCTTCACTCTTTTGTTATAGAACAAAGTTGTTTGTTGTTGATACGCTGCATTCCTGATTGCTGCTTCTTCCCTAACTTCTTCGAGCATATCCAGCTTTAATCTTCTCATCAAATCACTGATAGGAGAATTGAAATTAAGCACCCTATGCGTGGGTAAACCCAATTCAGTAGGTATAATAGCCTCACTCCCAAACGCCAGCATGTATGGAGACTCTCCAGTTGTTGTTCGTGATGTGGTATGATAAGCCCATAACACATAATGTAGCTCGTTAATCCAATTTCCTTTTGCATCATCTAGTCATTTTTTCAGACCATTCAGCAGCGTTCTGTTTGTCACCTCAGTTTGCTCATTGCTTTGGGGATGGCCTGGTGCAGAATGGGTTTTCAGTACATTGGATTGATGATAATACGCTGCAAACTCCTCGTTATCAAACTGGGTTCCATGGTTAGTAATGAATGCATGTGGCAGACCATATCTACAAATAATATTCTTCCAAATAAATTGATAGACTTTGTCGTATGTCATATCAATGAGAGGCTCAGCTTCCACCCATTTGGTAAAGTAATCCACAGTAACCACGAGGTATTTAAATCTTCCCCTGGTCGTTGAAAGTGGACCGACCAAGTCTATTCCCCACATGACGAATGGCCAAGGAGACGTGATGGGTGTTAACAATGCTTGGAAAGTTCTTCGGATAGAAGAGAACTGCTGATATTTATCACACTTCTTGGCATAAGCTACACAATCAGCTCTCATCTTCGGCCAGTAATAACCCTGCGTTGTTATTCTTTGCAAAAGCGTCTGACCTGCCACATGGGCTCCACAAGACCCTTCATGAACCTCTTCGATCAAATATTTCACTTCGGAAGGGTGGACACATCTTTGTAGCCCTGCTATAATTCCTCGTCTATATAGAATGCCATTGGTCAATACATAACGAGCAGCTTTAAAATTTAGTTTCTTGACTGCGAGTTTATCAGTTGGTAAATCCCCCTCTTCAATATAGGCCCTGATGGGGTCCATCCAAGATGGTCCCAAGTCAAGGGCGATGAAGTTTATTGTCAGATCTTTATCGATGCTCCGACCAGCCAGGATTTCTATTGGAATTATTCTTCGCAGCTCGGTGCGTGTGGCTGATGCTAACCGAGCTAGGGCGTCTGCTCTTGCACTCTCCGATCTTGGTATTCTAATCAACTGAATTGCAGTAAAACTTGATACAACCTCTATCGCTTTTGCATGATACCTGACCATTAATTCTCCTTTCACTGCATACACCCCTAAAATTTGATTTAGGATTAACTGGGAGTCACTGAACACAACGACTTGCTCTGCCTTCATGGTTTTGGTCAGGCTTAGAACCACGATCATTGCTTCATATTCGGCCTCATTATTAGAAGCCTAAAATTGAAAGCGCAGAGCATATTCCACATCAATCCCATCTCGACTGTTTAAAATAATCCCTGCTCCACTGCCAGTAGAGCACGAAGAGCCATCTACATACAGATTCCACACAGGTACTTCATGATCAAACTCTTGGTCAGACAGAGTTCCTTGGTGGAATATTTGATGCTTCCTTTTGTCCTCCTCCAGCACTTCTCGCTGCTCGTCCACCGACGTGAGTTGGTCGGGGTTTAAATTTGATGATCCTGTAACATCCACAGGTTGGTCTGTATTCAACTCCTGCTCGTCGGAGGAATCCTCCTGAGTAAATTCTGCGATAAAATCCGCTACTGCCTGCCCTTTGAGCGACAATCTAGGCTCATAAATTATATCATATTTACCAAGTTTTATTTCCCAGTACATCAATCTTCATGATTTTTCCGGTTTATACAGAGCTTGTCTTAATGGCATATCAGTGTACACCACTATAGTATGGGCTTGGAAGTATGGTCTCATCCTTCTGCTTGCTTTAATCAGTGCTAGCGCCAACTTCTCCAGCCTTGGATATCTGATTTCTGCTCCTCGGAAAGCTTTGCTGGTGTAATAGACTGGTTTTTGTACTCCGTCCTCCACTCTTATCAATACCGAACTCACTGCATTATCTGAAACTGCCATGTACAAGTATAGTCTTTCTCCCATCACTGGTCTAGATAATAGTGGAGGTATCCCCAAATACTTCTTCAACTCTTGAAAGGCCTCCTCGCATTCATCATTCCACTCAAAAGTTTTTCAAAGTGTTTTGAAGAATGGGAGACATCTGTCTGTTGCTCGTGACACAAATCTATTAAGTACTGCAACTCGCCCTGTGAGGCTTTGCATTTCCTTCTTTGTGGTTGGAGATCGCAGCTCTAATAGAGCCTTGATCTTTTCAGGGTTCGCCTCAATCCCTCGTTGGTTAACAATATATCCGAGAAACATACCTTCTCGTACTCCGAATATGCATTTGGTGGGATTCAACTTCATTTGATATTTCTCTAGTGATCAAAGGTCTGACCTAGGTCAACGAGATGATCAGCAGCTTTCTTACTCTTCGTCAGCATATCATCAACATAAACCTCCATGTTATGACTGATTTGCTCTGCAAACACCTTGTTCATTAGCCGCTGATATGTTGCGCTTGCATTTTTAAGTCCAAAAGGAATAACATTATAGCAATAAGTTCCCCTCGGGGTGATAAAAGAGATACTCTCCCTGTCCTCAGGCTTCATCTTAATCTGGTTATAACCAGAATAAGCATTCATTAATCTCAACAATTAATACCCCGAGGTTGCATCCACTAGTTGATCGATTCGGGGTAAAGGAAAATGATCCTTTGGGCATGCCTTATTGAGATCGATGAAGTCTACACACATCCTCCACTTGTTATTTTTCTTCTTCACCATCACCACATTTGCTAGCCAATCAGGATATTTGACATCTTCAATAAAAGAGGCTTTTTGTAGTTTCTCTACTTCTTCCTGTATAGCTTGGTTCTTCTCAGGACTTAACACTCTTCTTCGCTGCTTCACTGGCTTGACTTCCTTGTTCGCGTTGAGCTCGTGACACAGGAAACTCGGGTCTATCCCTGGCATGTCTTTATGACTCCATGCAAAAGTCTGCTTTCTGCATCTTAGAAATGCTATCAATTCCTATTTTATCGATATATTCAGTGATGCCCCAATTTGAGTTGTTCGCTCTGAATGCTCGTCGTCCAGAATGATATTTTCTGTAGCCTCCATGACCTGGCCCTTCACGAGCTGAGACTCATCTCTAGGGTCTAACGTTTCAATCTTTGTATCTTCCATTTCATCCACCTAATAGGTAGTAGTCTTCTTCCTGGATTCTTCCCGCTCCTCCTGTTCGACAGATGAATAGTAGCATTCCCGAGCTACTTTCTGGTCGCCTTTCACAACTCCCACTCCAAAATTGGTTGCGAATTTTAAACATTGATGTACAGTAGATGGTACCCGCCTCGAACTGCTTCAGACCTACCATTCCCATGATGATATTATAAGCCGATTGGACATTTTTATCCATTACGAAAAAGTGTACTCTTTCTGTTCGACAAGCAGGCCATGGACCAATAAGCATATCCAACTTGATCGTCCCAAGTGGAAAAACCTTCTCGCCAGTAAAACCAAGGAGGGGCCTATGATATGCTTCCAACTGGGCTAGCTTCAGATTTAAACTGTCAAAGCATGGGCAGAACATGATATCTGTCGAGCTACCATTATCTACCAATTCTCGTGAGATCACCACTTCCTTTATTCTCATTTTGATCACCAACGGATCATCATGAGGATATAGTACACCTGCCAGGACGTTCTTAGAGAAACCAATGACCAATTTGTCTTTATTCACCTTCCTCGGGCGATCATCTTCAACCAGATTTATTCGCTGAATGTACGAGCAAGCTTGAGCCTTATTGAGGTAAGCTTTCCTCTCTGCAGCCATATCCCCACCTCCTACATCTCCACCTGTAATAACATTACATTCAAATGATCCAAAATGGATTGAAAATACCTCACGTTCTGGCTGCCTTGGGCTTTTGGGGAGATCGGGGTCATCTTGGTCATCTTCTGGATCTTCTTCGTAACTTCTCTTCATGTCTTCTTTTTCTCGACGAGTAGATTTAGATCTTTGCCTTCTTCGATTGTTGGTCTTTTCACCATTTCAGCGATCAACATACTTGGTTAATTTTCCCCGCCTGATGAGTGCTTTAATTTCATTTTGGAGAGTTATGCAATGCTTGGTAGTGTGACCATGGTCTTTATGGAACTCACAATATTTGGACTTGTTCCTCTTGTCAGGATCTGCCTTCATTTTCTCTGGCCAGTTTAGCTCCTCGTTGTTCTTGATCTCTTCCAGAATGTGATTTATATCTACCTTCAAAGGAGTATAATTTCCAAATTTCTTCAGTTGTTCCAGTGCTTGCTTTGCTTTTGACTGTCTGTTGCCACCATTATTCTTCTGATCCTTATTCTCAGTCTTGTCAGCCTCGACCTTGGTTTTCTTAGTATCTGCATTCTTCTTCGCAGCCATGGCCTCCTCGGTATTCATGATTTTAGCTACTTTTGCCATCAGTTCAGCCATGGTCCTAGGCGATTCTTTAGCTAAAGTGTAGTACAATTTATCTGGCAACAGTCCACTCATTAGAGCAGTAATTGTTTTTTTTCTCCTCGTAATCAATTACCTCAAGTTTCTCATTATTAAAACGAGTAATATAGTTCCTGGTGCTTTCACCTGTCTTTTGTCTAACACTCAGCAAGTGTGCTACTCGTTTGACTGGTTTTGCTCCAAAACAGAAGTTCCCAATAAAGAGTTCTGCTAGTTGAAAGAAAGTCGCAATTTCCCCCGAGGAAGGTTGTTGTACCATATCTGAGCAGATCCCATAAGAGTTCCTAAAAATGCCCTGTATCTCATCTCGTCTAGAACTGCATAGATATCGGCAACAGCTTGGTATTGTTCTATATGAAGGACAGAGTCAGTTTTTCGATCATATTTATGCGTCACCATAGGAGCTTTGAATTTTGATGGTGTGGAAAAATCCACAATTGCCTGTATAAATGGTGTCCTTTGGACAAAAGTTCTTTGTAGATGATTCTTAGCCTTAGCCATTTCCCCTAATCTGTCTTTCAACCTCTGAATGGAGCCCTTTCATGCATTATTTCCCTCCTCGGGCCTATTGGTTCGAGCAACTGATCGCGTTGAATTTGCCTCTTGGGATCTTTCATTACAAGAAGTTGGTCGTGATTGGGCAGAGCCTTCCCTTAGATCGGATGGTCATTGAGAGTTCCTCGACATAATCCTAGGGGGGACTTATATTCCTCCTAGGGCCCAAATGATCAAAAGGAGAGACTCTACTCAACCTTTCAAGAGCACTGGTCCTTTTTAGAGATAAAGTGGCGTTTTGTTGAGAGTCTGTAGCTCGTACTGAGGAAGTCTGACCAGGCTGATAAGAATGATCATTAGATTTTTCAGTATGATATGAGTCGGTGCGTCTGGATCGAGATTCCTCTGGGGATAGCGTTCGTCTAGTTCGCGAAGAGGGTAAACGTGTATTTCTCTTGACACTTCGTTGTCCTGATTGAGCCGGCACTCCGCCATGAACAGTTTGTATAAGTTGTCGCATGGTTTCTTGCATGGTCGTCTGGCCTTGGGCCAGATTAGCCATTATACCAGCCAGATCTTGAACACTTGGGGGAGTAAAAAGGTTCGGAGGGACCCCAATGTTTCGATTACTGGATTCTGGATTATCGGCCATTGATAATGAATTGTTTTGGTGAAAAACGCTAATTATAGTCATTTCCCAAAGACGGCGTCAATCTGTTGATGTAAAAAATTAGATTATCTCTAATTAATCATTCACGGATAAAATAAATAAGACAAAAGATTTTTAAAGTGGCTCAGCCTTATAAGAATGGCCTACGTCCACTATTTTTGTATTGGTTACTGTTTGACTGGAATTCTCGATAAGTGGTTTACCAAGAGATCCAGAGTCCCCTTCTAATGAGGAGGTTACAATGTATTTATAGCCTTGAGGCTGTACATGTGAAAGGATAATGCGCTGTTATCTAGTAGACATATACATCTGTACGATAATAATGAGCATTTAATGCGCAGTCGTCTTTTTTATTCTCCTGATTTGGATGCTCTGTACGTTGAGTTGCTCGGACCGCCTGAGTTACTCGGTACGCTTAAGTTGCTCAGAGTCTTAAGCTCCTCGGGGCGCCTAAGGTGCTCGATATGATTGAGTTGCTCGGGGAGCTTGAGTAGCTCAGTAATAGTATGTTATTCGTTGAAAGTGTTTGTAATTGCCACGTAGGCACATGTGTCTTCAAGTGAATGGTCCACGTCAGCAGACTAAATTTGGTATCAACAAACACTATATAAAATTCAAAATATGTAAATCTCAATGAAAGGATATCATCGTTAAATGAAGTGAAATGCAGTTTCACAAATTATCGTAACTATTTCAACATCCGAATCACACTCACTTTAGGATCACATAGAACTTTTATAGGATTGTAATGTAGGTTTATGGTTGAGGTTATGAAAGAAGGGGATATGTACGGATTCAAAGGTGTTGGGGCACGAAACACTTGGGATATGGAAAATTGTGTGACAAATTCAAAATTGGAATATAATTTCCATAACAAGCATTGAATATAAAATCGGAGAGTTACAAAGATTATTGAACACAATATACAATATGTAAATGCATTCTCTTTCTTTTATTTCCTTCAGTTTTCTCTTATTTTTCTTTTGTTTTTCTTGTTTTTCAGTTTTCCTTTTCTTCTTTTTTTTCTTTTATTTTCACTCTCACTTGCTCAATTGTAACCACATAACAAGAACACAATTCAATCTCAAGTATCATTCCAAACAAATGTATGAAAGGTATTTATAACTCCGATTTGGAGTTGGTTATGGGGTTTTGGGTTAATAAATGATAGGCTGTTTTTAGGCTCAAAAGGGTTAACGAGGGGAAACGTTTAAGGTAAAGTCAAGTTCAATATAGGTGATGTAGCAAATAGGGCCTTGATCATTTCCTAAAGTTTAAGTAATTCTTGAGTCAAAATAACTTTGAAAATCATGCTCAAGTAACACATTTCAAAAATGACCTCAAATGATGAACGATCAAATAAAAGAATAGTGAGATTACCGATAAATTTAACATTTTCAAGAAGGAAAGAGTAATGTATACATACTCACAAACGAATAAAAGATCAAATCTCACTTGGTGTAAGTATATAGAATGCAATAGAAGATTAACGAGTTATAATTATCCTACCGAATCATTTATAAAAAATGCTCAAGTGCTCATGGATTTTTAGAGTTTAATTCATGCATTTATTCTTAATATTGAATAATTTTGGACTAAAGTTTAATAACATGAAAGAAATATAAAATGCATTATTGAATTAGTAATTGGATAGGGCAGTTATTGAATTTATCATAGGATATTAAGGCAAGAGGCGCACGAAAGTGAAAAGAAATAAAAAAAATTATTTTTTTACAAAAAATATTTAATAAATATGCGCATGGCTAACGAGGAATAAAAAGAAATTGAGATGCCTAATCACACCCCCTAACTTGAATCACGCATTGTCCTCAATGTAATTAAAGACATTGTGAAAAAAGAGGGATATAAATAAATCACCCTAATTTGGAGCGATCCTCGAGGCAGTCAACATGAGCCCTATGCAAATAAAAGAAAAACACAAATATGTACAACAAAAATTAAGTTAAAAGAAATCATGTCGTAAGGCACAATAATATAGAGGGGTTGAAGTGCACATACTAGATAAATCGATGGTGAACGTTTGATTTTATAAAATTGGAGGTCACATACATCCCAATAGATAACTAACAACTATATTATCATTTTCAATTCCACAAGTTCACAAAAACAACTTAATCAAGAGAAGGGAAATTAAGAATAAAAATAAAAAATAAAAAATAAAATAAAGGTCACTTATTCCAAAACCACCACACATAGCCTCGTCAAAACAAAAACGCCCAAATCTAGCATGTCTAGAGACCGGAACCAAAAGAGGGTACCGGGGGAGTCGGATCATACAGACTCCTAAAATAGGCCGGGAGCGACGCATCTGGGCCAATACTCCTTACTTAAATTCAAGGACCATCCGCATTTCCTTCAAGCGACGTCGTTGGGTGACTGTCTTCATTCATGAAAATATTGTGAGATGAATCTTTCACCACATTACAAAATTCAAATCAAAACTATATAAATCATTTCAATAAGAAGATTTAAGTAATCCTAAATAACTACGAATATGTGAGTTGTGTGATATAATAGGAGTTAACCTCATTCCAGTCCACGAATAAGATCTTTGGTCTGAGACCTCACAAAGAAGCCATATGATTCCTTTGTTTTTGGCTGAAAAATGGTGAAATACCTATATAAAAGAGCCACATATGATTATTAATAGTTGGCAAAAAATTACAAAGTACACATACAATTTTAAAGATGCTTCTATTATCAGGATGAATTGACTTGCCTAAACCAATAAATAAAAACAGATAAGAAATCAAGTTAAATGTAATGAACTAACTTTTATAAAGAAAAAGAGAGCAAGAGAAGAATATTTACTTGGCATATATGAAACATCTTTCCTTCATTGCATTTGTGTGGCATTGTCCAAGAGAACCAAAGTTGGAATATGAAAGGAAAAAAGAAAAAGAAAAGTCGCTAAGTGGCTGAACTCTGATTTCTTTCTCATTACACTTGCAATAATATGTGTAAGTGTATCGTATATTTATAAAAAATAATTATATATATATATATTGTCGAATTTTGGCCGTCATTTTTTTCATCACGGTCTCATAAACCAATTTCGCCACGCTCTCCAACCCAACCTCACCCTTGTAAGCAAAGTATCTCCGTTGCATGAATCCCACGTCCCACACTATAATCCAACACCCTCAATCTATGTTGTTGTGTACTCCGTTCAACCTTGTGGTGTGGAGACAGATTTTTCTTCGTACTTGTGGTGTGAAGATGTCAAAACCTAAACATGAAATAAAAAGGCAACTTTTTCATCCGAATACACATATCCGTCGCCCTTTTTATTCTTTAGCATATGATTTATTGAACCACAACACCCATTATTTATAATTTTTCTTTCAATTGCAATGTTTGATTTCTAGTGTTGTGAGGATCTTTTGAACATTGATAGTGTTTTTTCCATTGGGTTTTTACTCTTGATTTTCGATATGTGGAGGAAGGCAACCAATATATATATCATATATAGGAAGATAAATGACTAAAAATTAAAGATGGTGGAGAGAAGTAGAAGGCAACACGCCAAGTCAGATATGGAAAAGCCATCGTAAGGGTTAATAGAGAGGAGGGGATTTGTATTATAGTTTTTATGACTAGTGGGAGATGGATTTATAGGGTTGCCACGTGGGTACATTGATCGGTGAGTACACTACACCAAATCTGCCGAATTGTCACGGTCATTGACCTTGAAAATTTAGGGCGAGATAACTTTTTTTATCACGGTCATGGCCCGTGACAAGCTCGTTAGAATTGTCACGGTCCTTGACCTTGACAAGTTTTGTCACGTTTAAGGACCGTGACAATGTTAAAAAAATTATCACGGCCAATGACCGTGACAAGTCCGTGACAACTCTTTTTGTCAAGGACTTGTCACGGTCATCGACCGTGACAATTCTGGGCAAAATTGGAAAAAAAATTGCTGGGTAGTATGGCCACTACCACTGCCCAGCAGTATATTTGTACCTATTATAGTAATGTTGTACCTATTCAAATATTATATATCCAAATAAAATATAGATAGTGCAAATATACATTCAAAATAGAGACAATATGCATCACGATATAATCCAAATATAATTCAAATGTACCAACTTAAAAACAATTCAAATGTACCAACTTAAAAACAATACAATTCAATTCAAATAATGTCACTACATGTCTTGGGTAAGGTTAAATCCAAGGAGGTGAGTAGGCCACACGATATACGAATTGACACACCCACTGATATACATCGTGCCGCATTGTTCGCGCAACCACAACGGGGAGTTCTCCTTCCCGGGTATCACATGCATGACGAGCACCTTGGACTCGATGTCTTGAAGCTCACGTCCATGAACTAGTCCACCCTGGAGGATATTCGGGTCCCTCAACCCCTGCCATATCCGATGTCCATCAAATATGTTCAGTATAAACACGCTCGGCCAACCAAGCGTCGACATTGGTTGATCGAAGGGAGCCAAATAGGGAAGTGGATCATCAAAGTCCGCACGTGTCGGCGATGAAGAAGCAAGGTCCACATCCTCGTCATCCTTCACCTCGTCCTCCCGCACCTCCTCCCCCCCCCCCCACCTCCTCCTTCCCTTTCCCCATGCGTTTTCCGCCGCCCAACGAACGCTTCATGAATGAGAACATATCTTGGACCGTCGCCTCCAAACGGGACAGCTTCGCGTCATGCGAGTCTACCGTTCGAGCCAACCCGGTGTCGCTCGTCTTCAATCCGACGATCCTATATTTGGCCACACGCGAGCTCACCCCCTTGTCCTCCCCTTGCGATCAGAGCCAAGCACTTGGCTGAGTGCATCTGTGGACAAAGATGCCTTGTCGGCATCAGACTGCGACTCATGCACTTTCTTAAGCTTTGCCTGAAACGACAAAAAACACATGATTAGTAAAATAAGTAAATTAAAAAATTATAACGTAATTAACAAAAAGTAAACTGTCGAATTACTTACAATCGTGGTCGCGACGCTCAGGGACACCTCCTTGTCCTTTCCCTTCTTCGTCCGAAGAGCCACATAAGTATCGAGCCTATGTGGCCTACCCCCAGGGCCACTCCCTGTCCCCTGAAATAAAATAAAGTAAAATTAGTATCGGCCCCACAAAGTAAAATAATGCAGAATAATATATTTCTGTAGTTATAGAAAAATTAAATCTTACCATCATCCTATCCTCCACCTCGGTGTAAGACGTCCGGCCGGAGTAGTGCACGTCCGTCTTTTTTGCACGGTTTTCCCTCCCTGGTTGGCGAGATGCCAATTGTCGCTCCCCGATCTCATTGTCAACGAACTTTTGCCATTATGCCAATGAGATCGGCTCCTTCAGCGGGACGGATTCACGCCTCTGGATAATGGACTCTCGTGTCTTCCCAAAGTACCGGGTTCGCATATTTTTCTTCCACGTCTTGTGTTGCTCCCTCAACTGCTCCAAGACGGAATCGCGTAGCTTTGGATCTAGGCTAAATTGTTCCTGTCCAACAAATACAATGTTAGTTGCAAATAAATATAAATATAAATATAAATATAAAATGAAATTGAAATCAAAATTGAAATATTCATATGAATATAAATATAAATATAAATATAAATATAAATACATTACCTGTAGTGCCACCCAAACAGCTAACTTGAGCTCATATGGCACCTCCTTCCAACTAATGTACCCTGAGCCGATGATCGTCTTTACCAGCTCGAGGGATCTTGCTAATAGCCTCGGCTTGTTCTCGATGGTCATCCCCAATTTTCCATATTTGGGGAGCTTAGGGGCCGAGGAGCCCTCGTCGCCTCCGCTACCACCGAGCCCAGACGACATCATCATAACAAGCATCATCATCCTCGCCTTAATACCTGAAGGAGACATTTGCTATAAAATAATATTATTAGTACATATCAAAATGAATTAAAAGAAGACATGCAAATATGTACGATTACTACAAATAAAAATGAATTGTTACTGTCAAACACCACACACACACGCGCGCGCGCACATTCACACACACAGACGCAACCCACCACCCACCCATCCATCCCTGCCCCCTCCACCAACCCTGCCCCACCCCCTCCCCACCCCCACCCACCACACACACGCACACACACACATATGGACAATAATCCAGTGGTCATGCCACTTTTAAAACTAACCAACCCAACATCGATCCACTATAATCCAACAACAATGTCAACAACAAATTTGTATCCCGTACTCCTTCTAATTCATCTACTCAATTAATTATTTTCATCAATTAAACTAACAATTAAAGTATACAATTATTAATTTACTAATTTACAATGAGGGGCAATCCTACTTTCATAATTAATCATATATTAATTTACTAATTTACAATGAGGGGCAATCATATATTAATTTACTAAAAAAATTAACAACCAATCAATTTGTTTACAATGGACATTACGCACAAACACGCACACACACGCACACTACACACACATATACACACACGCACAAAAAAAGTTAAAAAAATCCCATCCCCATATGGACAATAATCCAGTGGTCATGCCACTTTTAAAACTAACCAACCCAACATCGATCCACTATAATCCAACAACAATGTCAACAACAAATGTGTATCCCTTACTCCTTCTAATTCATCTACTCAATTAATTATTTTCATCAATTAAACTAACAATTAAAGTATACAATTATTAATTTACTAATTTACAATGAGGGACAATCCTACTTTCATAATTAATCATATATTAATTTATTAATTTACAATGAGGGGCAATCATATATTAATTTACTAAAAAAATTAATAACCAATCAATTCGTTTACAATGGACATTACGCATAAACACGCACATACACGTACATTACACACACATATACGCACGCACAAAAAAAGTTGAAAAATCCCACCCCCATATGGACAATAATCCAGTGGTCATGCCACTTTTAAAACTAACCAATCCAACATCGATCCACTATAATCCAACAACAATGTCAACAACAAATGTGTATCCCGTACTCCTTCTAATTTATCTGCTCAATTAATTATTTTCATCAATTAAACTAACAATGAGGTGCAATCCTGCTTTCATATGAAATGGACACTAATTATTAATTTACTTTCACATAAAACTATACAATTAAAGTAACAATTAAAGCTATACAATTTATTTTATTAAAGCTATACCATTAAAGTTATTTCGAATCTCAACAATTATTTGTTAATGATGGGTAATCCTACTTGCATATGAAAGGGGCAATACATATTTTATTAATCAATTTGTCCGTTTCAATTATTGAGATTGCCCCACCACACACACACACCACCGTACCCCCACCCCACCCCCACCACCACCACACACACCACGCCCCCTGCCCCCTCCCCCCACCACACACACACGCACACACCTGCACACACACACACATACACCCCACAACCCCCTGCCCCCCTCACCCCACCACACACACACGCACACACCTGCACACACACACACACACACACCCCACCCCCTGCCCCCACCCAGCCCCCTGTCCCTCCCCCCCACCCCACCACACACGCACACACACATGCACACACACACGTACACACACCCCATCCCACCCCCACCACCCCCTGCCCCCTCCCCCCACCACACACCACCACACACATATATACACACACATACATACACATATAGAAATGAAAGAGAAAGAGAGGAAAAAGCATACCCTAGAGAGAGAGAGAGAGAGAGAGAGAGAGAGAGAGGGAGGGGGGGAAATCAAAAGGATGGGAAAAAAAGAAAGCGTAATGTTTTTTTTACTGAAGAAATTGTCACGGACATGTCACGATCAATGACCGTGACAAGTCCATGATAAATGTACTTGTCACGGTCATTGATTGTGACAAGGTATTGTCATGGCCTTGTCACGATCATTGACCGTGACAAAAATTGTGTGCTTGTTTGTCACGGTCAATGACCATGACAAGGCTGGCCGGCTAAAGGGTGTCAATTTAGCCTTTTTGGTGTAGTGGTAGGTTTAATCAGAGGATTCTATTTTATAGTATTTTATAGAGAACTTGTGTATATTTATACAAGAAGCTTCGTGTTCTAGTATCATAAGATATGCCTCATTTTTATTAAAACATTTCCACGTGTCTTACACTTATGAAAGGTTAGATACTTCATATGTCACTAACATCAGCATCCATATGTATGCATGACATTATAAGTCTTGAGTATTTTTTCCCTCTTTGGGAAGGTATCTTTAGGCGATGTACTCTCTCTCTCTCTCTAATTCCCTCGCCACATATATGCCTTGACGTGATAGACAAGAGTAGTCCTTAATTATTTCCATCATTCACTTATTTTGTGAAAATGAGAAAAAGTAGATAGCTCTGAAAGGGATTTAGATATTGGCACAACTTTAGATTTCATTTATTCCACGCAATCAATGGAAAATTTATTAAGTTTTTGATCATTTTAACTATGAATTGTCCTTGTAAAATTTACATCACACTACACATTACATTTAGTTATAGGCCTTAAGAAACCTTTTTCCATTTTTTTTATTTTCTATTAAAATTAACCTTTCAATCAATACATGAGTTGATTGAAAGGTTCACTCCATGGGTAGAATAAAAAAATTAAAAAAAAATAGTTTTTTAAAGCCTAGAACTAGGTGTGATGGGAATTTTGTCGATCTCTCTCTCTCTCTCTCTCTCTCTCTCTCTCTCTCTCTCTCTATATATATATATATATATATATATATATATATGCTTGCCTTAGTTTGCATAACGCTGGCGCGGACCATTTTTGATAAAATAGTAAAAAAAAAATCAACTAATTTTTTTTATGGTTTTTAAACATTTCAGTAGGACCATAAAAAAAATTCAGTGCAAAATGAATTTTTTTGCTATTTTAAAAAAATTGGTCAAACTTTGTTAGTTAAAAACAACTTAAAAACTAACAAAGTTTGACCGATTTTTTTTAAATTGTAAAACAATTCATTTTGAGTTAATTTTTTTCATGGTCCTACTGAAATGTTTAAAAATCATTAAAAAAAATCAATCCAAAATTATTTTTTTTACCATTTTAAAAAAATGGTCTGCATGGAAGGTATGCAAACTGGGTATGCATGATATATATATATATATATATATATATATATATATATATTAAAAATAAAGTTTAAAACTTATGTATGTCATGAGCTTAACATATGATGTCATCTATGTGGGTTTTTTGGCACTACCCTTTTTGTCCTTAAAAAAATTGGATTCCCCCCTCTTTTATTAGTTCCCAAACATCAACTTCAATGGGGGATATTTTGGTCATAAACACTTCGTCAGTTTGTTACTTTAATTTGAAATGGATTGTAAACGAGCATTGAGGAGGAAAACAGTCAAAAATGTTACTTTAATTTGAAAACTTTCATCACTCCGTCTCTCTCTTAACAAGCATTGGGAAGGCAAACATCTACTTTCTCTTATTCCCAAACACTTAATATGATTTCTCTCTCTCTCTCTCTCTCTCTTAACCTGTGAGTCCATCTTCACTCTTTCACAACCACACCTACAAGGCTCGAGAGAGAGCTTTCAAAATCTCTTACCAAATCTCTCTCTATCTCATTTTTCAAACACAAATCTCCTCCCTCGCCATCCGAACTCCACAGTTGTCCGCCTCCATCTACCTCGGCCCTCCTCACAGGCGTTCTCACTGAACATATCGAAAACTTCAGGGAACCTTTGTATGGAGGAGGAGAGGCGGTGAGGCGAAGAATCCTAAAACTTCAGGGAACCTAAAGTGTTCGGGCCTTTTTACTACTTTGTAGTTGTTTAAAGGTTTTGCTTTATACTGCTTGGTACGATATGATTTTGTAGACGTTTAAAGGTTTTCTTCAACTTTCTCTCAGCTTTGGTTGGTTACATATTTACGTGGATAATTTATGGCTATTTTGTAGTTGTTTACAGGGGAGTCTTCTTTGATTGATAAAGGGGAGTTTTTTTGGTTAGTTACATATTAAATGTTTGATACAGGGGAGTCCTCTTTTCTTTTAGGAGTCTTCTTTGCTTTTAGGGTTCTTCATATTAGTTTTTATTTTTTTCAAAACTAACCTATTTGCATTTTGACGCCGGCATAAATGTTCCATATAAAAAAAATTATGTTATGATACAAATTTGTCAGCATAAATGTTTGATACAAATTTTCTTTTAGGACTTTGCATTCTGAGTTCTGACACCGACATCCCATTTATAGAAGCTCTCATCCATTTCCTTGAGATACACACTTTTCGTATACTAGCAACAACATGTATACTTATCTTTTCTCGAGTTGTGCTTTTTTAGCTTTTTAATGCTGTTGATACCAAATTTAATCTGCTGACATGGAACAATAAAGTGAAGACACGTGGCAGTCTACATGGAAACAACAAACACTTCCGAGGAACTCACACGCTCCGAGGAACTATACTACAACGAGGAACATTGTTTCCCTAAGGAACTCATACGCTCCGAGGAACGAGAACTCTCCGAGGAACTCTTGAGCACCGAGAAGCTTAGGCGGTCCGAGCTGCACCTCGAACAAAGCATTAATAGCAGGATAACCAACAGTTTGACTATTCATTAAATGCTTATCATTCAGACGCATACGCTTAAGGAGCATTGAATGTATCACCCTTTCATATGTACATCATTTAATGTATTACCCTTTCACATTACAGCCCCATGGCTATAAATACATTGTACAATCCTCATTGTAAGAGGACCAGAATTTCTTGAGATAACTTGTAATCGAGAATTCCAATACAATCAGCAATACCATAACAGTGGACGTAGGCCATTCTTATAAGGCTGAACCACTTTAAAAATTATTTGTCTCATTTATTTATCTGTGATTGAATAATTAGATATGATCTAATTTTTTACATCAACAGATTGGCGCCGTCTGTGGGAAACGACTGGTAATATCGTTTTTCATCAAAAACAGTTCATCAGAAATGGCTGATATTCCAGAATCCAGCAATCGAAATGCTGGGAGTCCTCCAAATCCATCTGCTCCGCCAAATATTCCAGATCTGGCTGGAATAATGACGAATTTGGCTCAGGGCCAGATCGTCATGTAAGAAACTATGCGTCAGCTCATACAAACCCTCCATGGCGGTGCACCAACCCATTCAAGACCACGAAGTATTCAAAGAAATACACGTGCATCTTCTTCACGTAATAGGCGTACCAATTCATATCGCAATGAGGAGTCTGAAGATTTTTCTTATCAACCTGGACGAACTTCGTCATTGCGAGCCACAGATACTGAATAACGTATCACTCTCTCCCCAGAAAGGACCAGTGCGCTAGAAAGATTAAGCAGAGTGTCTCCTTTCGATCGATTAGGTCCTAGGAGGAGCAAAAGTCCTTCTAGAGCCCCATCGAGGAGTTTTCGATGACCATCAGACTTAAGGGAAGGATCTGTCCAATTGCGACCAGCTGCTCGTCAAGAGAGATCCCAGGAAGCCACATCAACGCGATCAGTTGCTCGAACTAACAGGCCCGAGGAAGGAAATGATGCGTGGAAAGGCTCTATTCAAAGGTTGGAGGATAGATTGGGGGAAATGGTTAAAGCTAAGAACCCTCTACAATGAACCTTTGTTCGAGGAACACCTTTTCTCCAGGCTATTGTAGATTTTCCAACACCATCAAAGTTCAAAGCACCTGTTGTGACACCTAAATATGATGGAAAGACAGACCCTGTCCTTCATATAGAATAATACCAGGCTACAGCCGACATCTATGATGTTCCAGATGAGATGAGATGCAGAGCATTCTCGGGAAATCTTACCGGATCTGCTCAAATATGGTATAATAATCTTCCTCGGGGTAAGATTTCAACCTTTCTTCAACTAGCCGAGTTATTCATTGGGAATTTCTGTTTTGGGGCAAAGCCAGTTAAACGAGTAGCACATTTGTTAAGTGTTAGACAAAAGGCTGGTGAGAGTACCAGAGATTATATAACTCGTTCTAATAACGAGAAACTTGAAGTCATTGATTATGAGGAGAAGACAGCGATTACTGCCTTGATGAGTGGACTACTGTCCAACAAGTTGTACTACACTTTGGCCAAAGATCCACCTAGAACCATGTCAGATCTGATGGGAAAAGCATCCAAGATTATGAATGCCGAGGATGCTATGGCTGCGAAAAAGAACATGAATGCCAAAGAAATCAAGGTGGAAGGCGATAAAGCTAAGAAGAAAGAGCATAAGAATAATGGTAATGACAAACATTCAAAAAACAGGTCGGTATGGGACGTGATGAAGAAATATGATAATTATACTCCTTTGAAGAAGGATATCAACCATGTTATAGAGGAAATCAAGAACAACGAGGAACTAAACTGGCCAGAGAAAATGAAGGCAGACCCTGACAAGAGGAATAAGGCGAAGTATTGCGAGTTTCATAAAGATCATGGCCATATGACCAAAAATTGCATAGCTCTTCAGAATGAGATTGAAACACTCATCAGACGAGGAAAACTGTCAAAGTATGTTGATCGTGGAAGCAAAAGAAGGAACAATGACCGAATAAGAGAGAGGTCTAGATCTCCTCGTCGAGCAGAGGAGAACAAGAAGAAAAACCATGAAGTTGATCCTGAGGATGACCCCGATCTTCCCAAGAGACCAAGACAGCCAGAACGAGAGGTATTTTCAATACGCTTTGGGTCATTTGACTGTAATGTTATAACAGGTGGAGATGCAGGAGGAGGAGACCTTACTGCCGAGAGGAAAGCTTATCTCTGTAAGGCTCAAGCTTGCTCGTACATTCAACGAATAAATCTAGCTGAGGAGGATCGCCCAAGAAAGGTGAATAAAGAGAAATTGGTCATTGGTTTCTCAAAGAATGACCTTGCAGGTGTTCTATATCCTCATGATGACCCACTGGTGATTAAGATGAGAATGAAGGAGGTTATAATTTCAAGAGTACTGGTCGACAATGGCAGCTCGGCAGACATCATGTTCTACTCGTGCTTCGATAGTTTAAATCTAAAGCTATCTCAATTGGAGCCTTATCATAGACCCCTCATCGGTTTTGTCGGCGAGAAAGTATTTCCACTTGGGACGATCAAGTTGGATATATTCATTGGTACGTGGCCTGCTTGTCGAACAGAAATAATACGCTTCTTCGTGATGGATAAGAATGTTCAATCATCATACAATACCATCATGGGAAGAGTAGGATTGAAGAAGTTCGAAGTTGTACCATCGACGGTGCATCAATGCCTGAAATTTCCAATAAATTTTGGAGTAGGAGTTGTTAAAGGTGATCAGAAAGTAGCTCGGGAATGCTATTATTCATCCACCGAGGAAGAGGAACTGGAGGAATCAAGGAAAAAGACTGCTACTTATCAAGTGGAAAAAGAGGCAGAAATTGAAACATTGGATCCCAGAGATGAGTCACAACTTGTGAAGGGTCAAGTGGTGGAAGCTACTGAAAACATCATTCTGGACGACGAGCACCCTGAATGTACTACTCAATTAGGTTCGTCGTTGGAAGCCTTACTAAAACAGAAATTGATAACTTTCCTTAGAAGCAGAAAGCAAACTTTTGCGTGGAGTCATGAGGATATGCCCGGGATTAGCACCGACAAAATTATGGGCTGGACCTAATTTGGGCGGGTCAAATATGGGTTGGGTTAAATGTGGGTTGGGCCAAATATGGGTTGAATTAAATGTGGGCCGGGCCAAATATGGGCGGACCAAATATGGGTTGGGCCAGCCCATTATTTTACTACTAAATTAAGTATTACAATTCGAGGTATATGTAAAAAAACTCATATTTTACTCATAACTTTTAAAAATGAGTATTATATTCGATTTGTATCTTTTAAAATTGGGCTTTATATTTGATTCCTAACTTTCAAATATGAGCCTATATTTAACTCATAGCTTTGAAATATGGAGCCCATATTTAACTCATAGCTTTTAAATATGGGCCCCATATTTAGATGAGTGGGCTAATATGGAGTGTTTTATTATTTGGGCCACATTTTGCCACTACTACCCGGGATAGACCCAAATTTCTTATGTCACGAGCTCAATGTGAATAAGGAGATCAAGCCAGTGAAGCAGAGAAGAAGAGTATTCAGTCCCGAGAAGAATCAAGCTATACAGGAGGAAGTCGAGAAGCTTCAGAAAGCTCGTTTCATTGAAGACGTTAAATATCCAGACTGGTTAGCCAATGTGGTGATGGTAAAGAAGAAAAACAACAAGTGGAGGATGTGTGTAGACTTCACCGACCTCAACAAAGCATTCCCAAAGGATCACTTTCCACTGCCCCGAATTGATCAACTAGTCGATGCTACCTCGAGACACGAGCTGCTGAGTTTCATGGATGCTTATTCTGGCTACAATCAGATTAAAATGAAACCTGAAGACAGGGAGAGTACTTCTTTCATTACCCCTAGGGGAACTTATTGTTATAATGTTATGCCTTTTGGTTTGAAAAATACAGGTGCGACATATCAGAGGCTGATGAACAAAGTCTTTGCTGAACAAATCAGTTGCAATATGGAAGTCTATGTTGATGATATGCTAACGAAGAGCAAAAAAGATGCTGATCATCTAGCTGACTTAAGTCAGACTTTTGATCAACTAGATAAATACCAAATGAAGCTGAACCCGACGAAGTGCATATTTGGAGTACGAGAAGGCATGTTTCTCGGATACATTGTCAACCAACGAGGCATTGAGGTGAATCCTGAAAAGATCAAAGCTCTATTAGGGCAGCGATCTCCAACGACGAAGAAAGAGGTGCAAAGTATTACAGGAAGAGTAGCAGCACTCAACAGATTTGTATCACGAGCAACTGATCGATGTCTCCCATTCTTCAAGACACTCCGAAAGACTTTTGAGTGGAATGATGAATGTGAGAATGCTTTTCAAGACTTGAAGAAATACTTGGGAGTACCTCCACTGTTGTCCAGGCAGGTGATGGGAGAAAAATTATACTTGTACCTAGCAGTATCGGAGAATGCAGTTAGCTCGGCGTTGATCAGAGTGGAGAATGGAGTGCAAAAACCAATCTATTACACAAGTAAGGCCTTCCGAGGAGCAGAGATCAGATATCCAAGGCTGGAAAATTTAGCACTGGCGCTGATTGAGGCGAGTAGGAGAATGAGACCATACTTCCAGGCTCATACTATAGTCGTATATACTGATATGCCATTGAGGCAAGCCCTTCATAAATCAGAAAAATCAGGGAGATTGATGTACTGGACAATAGAGCTCAGTGAATATGATATAGTTTATGAACCCAAATCATCGCTAAAAGGGCAGGCTGTAGCAGATTTCATAGCGGAGTTCACTTATCCTGATACTCCCGAGGAGCAAAAGTTGCTCGCTGATCAACCTGTGGATGTTACAGGATCAACAAACACAAGCTCAGACCAACTCCGGTTGGTAAAAGAGCAACTGGATGTTACAGGATCAACAAACACAAGCTCAGACCAACTCCGGTTAGTAAAAGAGCAAGTGGATGTTACGGGATCATCAAATTCGAGCTCAGACCAACTCCGGTTGGTAAAAGGGCAAGAAAAGATGATCGACGAAGAGCGAGAAATATCAGGGGAAGATGAAAGGAAGCAACAAATATTTCGCCGAGGAACTCTGTCAGATCAGAAGTTTGAAGACGAGTTACTTATATGGAGACTATATGTAGATGGCTCATCTTGCACAAAAGGCAGTGGTGCAGGGATAGTTTTGAGCACTCCGGACGAGGTCGACATGGAGTACGCCCTACGTTTCCAATTCAAAGCTTCCAATAATGAAGCTGAGTATGAGTCCATGATTGCAGGTCTTAATTTGGCAAAAATTATGGAGGCGCAGCAAATAATTATCTTAAGTGATTCTCAATTAATCGTAAATCAAATGTTGGGAATATATGCCGCCAAAGGAGAATTAATGATTAAATACCATGCAAAGGTGATGGAGTTGGTATCAGAATTTGCTGCTATTCAGCTGGTCAGAATACCGAGAATGGAGAATGCAAGAGTAGATGCCTTAACTCGATTAGCATCAGCTACTCGTACCGAGCTACGAAGAACCATCCCAGTTGAAGTTTTGGCTGGTCGGAGTATAGATGAAGATTTGGCGATGAACTTTGTCACCCTTGATTTAGGACCATCTTGGATGGATCCCATCAGGGCATATATTGAGGAGGGAGAATTACCAATTGACAAGCTCGCAGCCAAGAAATTGAAGTTTAAAGTTGCTCGGTACGTATTAACTAACGGTATTTTATATAGACGAGGAATTATGGCAGGTTTGCAGAGATGTGTATATCCCTCCGAGGTGAAAGAATTGATTGAAGAGATCCATGAAGGGTCCTGTGGAGCCCATGTAGCAGGTCAGACGCTTTTGCAAAGGATGATGACGCAGGGATATTACTGGCCGACGATGAGGGCTGATTGTGTAGCCTATGCCAAGAAATGTGACAAGTGTCAGCGCTTTTCCTCCATCCAAAGAACTCCACAAGCATTATTGACACCCATCACTTCCCCTTGGTCATTTTCCATGTGGGGAATAGATTTGGTTGGACCACTGCCAACGACTAGAGGAAGGTTCAAATACCTCATCGTCGCAATGGATTATTTTACTAAGTGGGTGGAAGCTGAGCCTCTCATTGATATGACGTACGAGAAGGTGTACCAATTTATTTGGAAGAACATCATTTGCCGATATGGTCTTCCTCATGCTTTCATCACATACCATGTAACACAATTTGATAACGAGGAGTTCGCTGCCTATTGCCATCAGTCAAACATTTTGAAGGTCCACTCAGCACCAGGCCACCCTCAAAGCAATGGGCAAACTGAAGTAACAAACAGAACACTGCTGAATGGTTTGAAGAAAAGACTGGACGATGCGAAAGCAAATTAGATCCACGAGTTACAGTCAGTACTGTGGGCTTACCGAACTACTCCCTGAGTAGTGACTGGAGAATCTCCCTATATGCTAGCGTTTGGAAGTGAAGCTGTTATACCTGCCGAGTCGGGCCTCCCAACACACAGGGTACTAAATTTCAACTCCCCTATCAGCGACTTAATGAGAAGATTGGATTTAAACATGCTCGAGGAAGTTAGAGAAGAAGCAGCCATTAGAAATGCTGCTTACCAGCAGCGAACAACTTTGTTCTACAACAAGAGGGTGAAGAAGTGCGACCTGAAAGAAGGAGACTATGTGCTGAAGAAAGTAATTCAAAAGCACAATAAGCTGGAGGCAAACTGGCATGGACCATACCGAGTTACAGAAGTTGTTCGACCAGGAACTTACCGAATAACAACTCTAGAAGGGGAGGAGTTTAAGAATGTATGGAACACAGAGCACCTGCGCAAATATTATCAGTGATGAATAAAATGAAGATATTCTGCCGAATTCTTTCTTTTTATTGAAAGTTTTTCGGGGAATACTAGTGCTACACACTACTCGGCAAAGCTCAGGCTACTCAAATTTTTTCTCGAAAATGCCAACTAAGGTTGGTCGAGAAACCTATATTCCTCCGGAAAGTAAAGCTACCAATATTCCTCCGGAAAGTAAAGCTACCTGTATTCCTCCGGGAAATAAAGCTACCAATATTCCTCCGGGAAGTAAAGCTACCAATATTCCTCCGGGAAGTAAAGCTACCAATATTCCTTCGGGAAGTAAAGCTACCTGTATTCCTCAGGGAAGTAAAGCTACCAATATTCCTCCGGGAAGTAAAGCTACCAATATTCCTCCGGGAAGTAAAGCTACCAATATTCCTCCGAGAAGTAAAGCTACCAACATTCCTCCGGGAAGTAAAGCTACCAATATTCCTCCGGGAAGTAAAGCTACTTGTATTCCTCCAGGAAGTAAAATTTGTATTCCTAAGGGAAATAAAACTATATGTTTCTCGTGAAATAAAAGTATTCCTAAAAATGCCAACTTATGTCGGTTATGAAGTTAATATATTCTCGAAAATGCCAACTTGAGTTGGTCGGGAGGTAAAATTATTTCAAAAAGACTAACTATGGCTGGTCGGGGATAGAAACCCACCAACTGTAGTTGATCGACAAGGAAAATTTATCGACCTTGGTTGGTCGGAAACATTTAAGAGAAAAATCTACCAACTATGGTTGGTCGGGGATAAAAACCCACTAACTGTAGTTGGTCGACAAGTAAAATTTAAAGTGATCGAGCAACATTTTTGATACTCGTAACTTTTTAATTATTACTAAGTTGGTCGAGAAACAAAATATTATTTTTGCCAAATGATTACCACAAGTTCAAACTACTCGACAATAAGTTGATCGACAAACTACACAATATTGTTATCCTTTTATCAGATACACATGCACAAATATGAAGTGTTTTACAAGACAATAGCAATTAAGATTGCGAACAGAAATGAAAGTCTTTCATTAAATCCAAAAACAAATTACATTGATAATGAAATGAAAGTTACATTGATATTGAAATGTATACTATTACATCAAAATTCCTACTCTACTGGTCTTTTCCCCTCTGCTTTTGACACAGGTTCCTCGCCAGCAGGCGGATCATTTAAAGCCAGGGGAGAATTTATGAAGTTGAGATCCTTTAACATCCTGACATTCATCACGGATAGTCGATCTAAGAGGTGCTCGGGACGAGATACCTCGACATTTGAATGGAGATTGTAGTCACCGAGATATTTGGAAATCAAGCTCCGAGGAATGGCCCGAGCAGGGATCCAACTCATATCCAGTTTGTATGGTGGCACAGGTAAGTCGAGCAGCCCGGGATCATGGTAGTCCCACAGGTAATGACCCTGTTCGAGCTGCATCACACCTAAGGCATTCAACCAGCCTTGCTTGTAGCCCTCATTATTGGCATTCTGGATACGATCGTCCAAGTGAAAGAGAGCTTCGTTGTATCCAACCATCCAGAACTCCCTGTGTTGTTTGTGGAATTGATATGTTAATCTATCCAACTGCTCGTGGAGATTTTTGATGAAGATATCTTTATTCTCCAAGGTAGACTTCTTAGTGGAGAGCTGCTCTTCCAGGTTCCTGATCTTCTTTGACATTTCAGCCAAAGCCTGGTTCTTCGCCATTAATTGGAAGGCCTGGTTTTCTAAGACAGACTGAGTCCTCTGTTCCTCGACAGGAATTTGAGCTGCTCTTGCTCGTCCCCGAAGAGCTCTTGCTCGACCACGAGAAGGTGTAGAAGGGCCAGACCTCTTCAAGGTTTCCAACTCGTCCCTCAATTTGGCGTTCTCAACCTCCAAGAATGAGAATCCCTCATCATTCACTGGGATTAAGGCGTTTGAAGTAGAAGCTGCAGACTTCAACCGTGACAACTCTCTTTGAAGATTGTTATTTTCTTGCTCTAATAGTTCAGCTATCTGTCTGCACTCCTCGACTTCGCCCCTCAGAGTTCTCTCCCTCACCTCGTAGCCAATAAAGCGCTTCTCGTACCCCTTGTCAGCATTGAGTTGCTGGTACTTCTTCTCGTATCCCTCATGCAACAGGGCAGTGGATTCTTTGTATTGTAGCTGAAGGTCTTCGAGGGTGCCTTGGAGATCCTCGATCATATCATAATAGGCCACATTATTGGCCACTGCTTGATCAAGTAGACACTTCAGATATTGATACGCTTCAACTGCCTGTTCTGAAGCATCTTGGCCGAGGATGTCGACGACTCGTGCTGCACTCAGGTCTGAGTGACCAGCCTTAAAATATTCATTACATTATCGCAACAACTTTGTATCATGGGCAGATAGTAATTCCATCCTGTCCAGAAACTAGCAGAGAAAGAAAAAGCAACAATCAATAAGAATCAAGACAGAGTATGAAGAAGAGACAACAATATGAATAAACAAAAGTCCAAGTTTTATTATATCATAGTTCGGAGTTACAAGTTCTGGGTTACATTTGATAAAAGAAAAATAAAATGTAAAGATAAACCCGAACAACTCTACACCTTTTCCTTGTCTCCCAAAACCTTCTCGGGAGGCTGGGACGAGGAAGTAGGTTGCTCGGAGGGAATGGATAGTTGCTCGGGCACTGGCAATTGCTCGGAGGAAGTAACAATTTGCTAAAGTTCCTCGGCAGCAGGCTGAATGGATGAGGGATGATCTCCCATCACCATAGAAGACTCTTCGGAGGCAGCTTCGTCCTTTTCTAAGTCTTCAGGAGTTGGAGGGGGACCAGGGATGTGTTGCTGAAAGAGCTCGAAATTTTCATTCACTTTCATCTCCTGAAGGGCAGCAACCCATCCATCCCTAAAGTATTTGAGGCTGCCATAATCCACTTGCGACACCATGGCAGCCAATCCCATGTTCCACCCCTTGTCCCAGCCAGCGCTGAAGGACTTCTTCACAGCCAGTCTCCTTTTTAACTTTTTCGAGGAAAGCTTCTCGGACAGCAGGTCATCAGCAGCTTTCAGTTTTTTCTCAGCCTCCTCCTTCTGTCGATTTACCTCCCGAAGTTGAGACAACTCCTCTTCAGCAATCCTGAGCTTATCCTCAAGCTCCCCAGCAGTTTTGAGCTTTTCTTCAAGCTCTTTATTCTTCTTCTCCAGACTATTCACTTTTTTCTCCAATTCCTTGGAGACATCAACAGCTCGAGCTTTTTCCTGCTCGGTGGAGGCAAGCTTCTTCTCCCAGACAGCCTTGTTAGTGGCATATTTTTGGCGAGAATCGTCCAAAGACTTGATAGCTTCTTCTAGAGCTCCTTCCACACTGGATGAGGAGCATGAAGCTTTAATTGCTTCATCCTTCTTCAGAATTATATTAAAGCAGCTCGTCAACTGTGAAAGTAAAAAGAAAGCAAGTCAGAAACAAAAATGACAAGGGAAATATGAAAAGTTCAAAGTAAGAAGACTTACAGAAGCAAGGTGGCGAGCAGCTAACGAAGTGACCATGTTCCGAGTAAGGTTTTCTTCAGTACCTTGGACCTCGGTAATGATCTAGGACTTTACCGAGCTCATGGCAGAGCTCGGGGGAACAAAAGTTGGAACCCCAGTTCCAGTAGCTGGAGGCTGAGGGATGGTGTCAGCCAAATTGACCGAGGAGCTCTTCTTCAGCCTCCTCGGGGGAACAGGAACAGATTTAACCAAGGAAGAACCCTTGGTCGGTGATATTACAATCACCTCTCCAGGAACAGCAAACCTGCTCGGAGCCACTGCGGGCTTCTCAACAACCTTCACAACAGCAGCAGTCGAGGAAGGCGCATCAGTCTTCTTAGTCCCTTCTGGGACATCAACCTTACTTCTTTTTGCCTCTCCAGCACCAGAGGCAGGTTTCTCGAAAAGGGTGGGAGGTCTTCTCTTCTTCATCCTTTCGCTTAAAGGGACGTGAGATTCAGGCGAAGAACTGGTGGAAGCTGGTAGTGGCTCTGATTCACTTATTACTGGACGAGCAGTAAAAGAGGTGGTGTAGCTCTTGTATTGCAGCAGATATGAGGCCGACCTAATATGCTCGTCAGCAACAGATTGATGCAGACTCCAGATAAGTTTCAAATGTCTTATATTAACATCTGCTTCCTTTGGACACTTTCTTTTGCTATCAACTGCAAACAAATCAAAAATAAAATATCAGTAGCACATTTTATCAAACACAAAAGAAGCATGATTTCAAAATAAATAAAATAAAATAAAAATAACCTATCCCATTGCCATAGGGAGGGCATCTGGGACCCTGATAAACCTCATCTCCAGATAAATGAGCATGTTGCCAATTTTTTATGACAACCCCGTGCTCAAAATAATCCCTATTGGCATCCGGGAGATTGACTACTGAGGCCCTATTCAAAAATCTATTTTTTAAATAAAAGGTGTTATCACCAACTGCCCATCTATAGCAAAACATGATTTCTGGAATCCCTATGCGAGTTCCATGGATTTGATTTAACCTATGCACCCCATTAACTATTCTCCATGTATTTGGGGCTATTCTTGCAAGAACAACGTCAAAGTATTGACAAAAATCCAGACATAAGGGATTGGGTGGAAAAGAAAATCCACACTCAGTAATAAAGAGACTGGGGAACCAATGTCCCTCAGCTAAGCGGAAATAATCAGAAGGCTCAGAAAGCTCTTCCAGAACAACCCAGGAGGGAATAGAAAAATCAGAACGAAACTTATCAAGAGATTCAACAGGGTAAACCATGATGAATAAAAGAAATGAAGAAGAAGGAAGAAAATCTTACAGAAAAAGAGTGGATCTGATGACAACGGACGATGGAAGAGATGAATACACAGGAGAGAAAGAGACAATGGAAAACTCGAAAATACAAATTTGAAAAGGTAGAAGACGATGGGAGTGTCTGTGAAGTTTAAATACCTTGCCTTGAGAAATGGTAAAGTAATGATTACAAAAAGAAACAATTACGCTATCGACGTCTAGGGAAACAAAAAGGGCGCGGCAATCGAAGAGAGAAGAAACGATTACGCTACCGGCGGCTAAAAGGACAAAAAGTACGCAGAGATCGAGGCGGTTGTGAAAATTCAAAAAATCTTGATTCTACGAATTTGGAAAGAGAAATAAATACAAGGGAAACACTCCTAAAAATCAGGAGGACTATTTAAAGCTATCATATTCCGAGAAAGAATGTTCCATACTCCTCAAAATTCGAACTATGAAACATTAGGGGCTTCTGTTTATACCAAATTTAGTCTGCTGACATGGATCAATAAAGTGAAGACACGTGGCAGTCTACGTGGCAACAACAAACACTTACGAGGAACTCACACGCTCCGAGGAACTATACTACAACGAGGAACACTGTTTCCCCAAGGAACTCATACGCTCCGAGGAACGAGAACTCTCCGAGGAACTCTTGAGCACCGAGAAGCTTAGGCGGTCCGAGCAATTTAGGCGATCTGAGCTGCACCTCAAACAAAGCATTAATAGCGGGATAACCAACAGTTTGGCTGTTCATTAAATGCTTATCATTCAGACGCATATGCTTAAGGAGCATTGAATGTATCACCCTTTCATATGTACATCATTTAATGTATTACCCTTTCACATTACAGCCCCATGGCTATAAATACATTGTACAATCCTCATTGTAAAAGGACCGAAATTTCTTGAGATAACTTGTAATCGAGAATTCCAATACAATCAACAATACCATAACAGTGGACGTAGGCCATTCTTATAAGGCTGAACCACTTTAAAAATTCTTTGTCGCATTTATTTATCTGTGATTGAATAATTAGATATGATCTAATTTTTAACATCAACAAATGCCTTAGTTTTGAGAAAGTTTGATGTAACCCGCCTCTCTCTCTCTCCTCCCCCCCCCCCCACCACCACCCAAAAGGTAAGTGTGCATCTGAGTATTTAATTTACATATTTGTGCCTTTTTTTATTATGGATCTGAAGAAAAAGTATCAATCTTTTTGTTCCTTATTTTGTCCCGAACATCAGCATATTTCCTTCTTTTTTTTTCTTTTCTTATGTTAGACATTTTTTTGTTCTTATTTTGCATCATTATTTGGTGTTGTTCTACATATACATTCCAATACCCTCATTATTTATTATATTTTAAATAATTGTGCTCATTAGTGTGCCATTTTATTATATTTACCAACTATTAGATCATTAGTCTTTTCTGATTTGGTATGTACTGATAATAGGGTTTTGATATTAGCTTTGGAATCTACCAGAAAATGAGAAAGAAATGTTATTCTTTTATTTTGGCGGTGTTAGTTCAGATTGAGGAAAAATAAAGAAATTCATAACTAATTATTTCAGTCCTTTTCATGGTCATATTTATTTTGTTAGTAATAGACTTGGCCATTGTTCAGATTTGTCGTCTATATGTTCATAGCATTTTAGCAGCTCATGTACATAATTTTTTTTTACATGCTGCAGCACTCTCGACTAAGAGGTTCTCCATCTGGTAAAAGGAGGCCATGGTGTTGATTTTTAGGTGGTTAGCTTTACGAATGAGAATCGGCAGGAATCATTGGATTGATTTTTGGGTGGTTATCTTTACAAAATGTCATGTTTGACAATTATATCATCTTAAATCATTACATTTGAGCAGTTCTTTATACATCAATTTTGTATATTAACAACAGTTTTGCATACAATAGATACCATACATTTACATATAAAATAAAGAAATGTTGCTCCCGTCTATTTTTATATAGATCAATATACAATAGATACCAACACGATCAGTGTTGTGATGACGCCATACGTGAGCTCGAGGGATAACTTGAGGATTATAATGAAATTTCTAATGTGTCATAGCATATTAGTCTACTCCTCAAATATGATCATGTCTATACTCATCTTTATAGTTTTATGCCCAAAAAAGTTCCTCACATAAGTAGCACAAGTCATTTGGTTAACGTTTTCTGAAATTGCAGTTACAGGAGTTGGAAAAGATGCAAGCTGGAGCCATATTGGGTCCTATAGTGAGGCCTTCAGCACACAAGCCAACACCAGGCGGTTCGATTGCTCCTGTTCACGATATTAATGTTTCTTATGAAGGGACTGCGGAGTATCAAACACCTGAAATCATTCAAACTGTTTCCAAGACAGGGAAAAAAATGCTTAGTAGGAGGCAGAAGCCGCACCAGCATCAGCACCAGCCGGAGCAGAACAAGCAAAGCCAAAAGAATCATATCCCACTAAAGTTGTTTCTACTGCTTAGTTGATCTGTTATGTCTTTAAATTAATGGCTTTATGGGGTTTAAAAAGTGTATTACTAGGTTAAGATTACTGTTCAATGTGTTTGACTATGTTTGGCAAGCTAAAAGTTTTCATATGAATGTAAGCTAGAATAATTTTTGTGTGTTTTTCTATGAATAGAAATCTGTATTTTTGAATAATTGAATATATAACATGTTCTTGAGATCTTATTCAAATATGCACAACAAGAAAGTTTGGATGAGGTAGTTCTCATGTGCCAGATTGTGGGTGTTGAGTTTGGTGGAAATGACTTTTTCATAATCTCCACATTTTTGTACGGTTGCCATCGCCATGTTAGGACAATCATTTTCTTCGAATAAAATGAAACTGATATTGTAAATCATATTGTTTCATCTAGAATGCTCATTACAAGGGTTTTTACATTTGAGGGATTGCAAAATACGTGCGGTGGCTTTCTTTCTGAGTTTTTATTTTGTATTTACTTTAGATAGTTTATGCTATTTTAATTTGCTCGAATTTGTTTCCATAATAGTAGGGCTATTATGGGACAACATGACACTACACGGTCCAATTAGATTGTCAAATGACACTACTAACGCGTTTAAAAATTTTGACATCCAATTTAACATAATGCTACATGAAAACATGAGTAAAAATTTAACACATGATAACCCTACTTATAAACACAATGTCACACGGACATCATATAACTCTAAAAAAATTATCTATTGCGAACTAAATACGATGTTTGGTCGTATTAACGACGTACAGTTTTGAATTTTTTTTCGTTTTGCAATTACGTACCTAGGAAATTTGTCGTTGTGTTTCGAACTCAAAATCAATCGTAGCTTTGGCGAGGGCATCTGCCATCATACTAAGGCACGACTTTATGTTTTTCAAAATTATCAGCGTGCCTTCAGGCACGGGCATACCCTAGTGTGTATGTGTGTGTGTGTGTATGTGTGTGTGTGTGTGTATATATATATATATATATATATATATATATATATAAAAGGAGGAGGTTTTTTTTGTCTCCCCCAATCAACGGCTGAGAATAAAAGTTGATGGGTTTGGTCTTTATCAACTAACGGCTCAGATTAAATCTGGTGGGATTTGATCTCCCCCAACTGACGGTTGGGATTAAATCTCACGACCAAAACCAATTGGGTCGCTCTAAGTCTCTGACCAATTGTACCCACTAAAAGCACAAGGCTCGAGGCAATGATCTCTTTCCTTACGACTCGTTAACAGTTACCTCACGCCTCTCCCACATCCATTTTCAAACAACTTGCGAGGTACTATCTCTTTTTCTCTCTCTCTCTCTCTCTCTCTCTCTCTTAAAATGGTTGTTTGTGATTTAGCAAACACATAATCTCTATCTTCCTATTTTTTCTATTTTTTTTTGCGGCTTGAGTTTTTTTCCAGATCTCCAGAGGATGAGTTTTATGTCCGGTGATGAGTTATAAACCCATCTTACACACTAATAGGTAGTAGTCAAAGTTTTATAGAAAACTTATTCGGCCACAGCTCCATTATCTCACAAACCTCTCATAGTTCCATGATTTTTTCACAAAAAATAAAACTGTAGATCTTTAATGTCCATTATTTTTTCATGTTAATTTTTATTGCAGTCCACACCTCCAATCAGTGGATCCAACATCTTTTCGGGTTGTGCCACTCGCCCGTGTGACCTTTGTTTTTTGTAATTTATTATTTTATTATTGATCTCAAATTACCCGTATTTTAATTTCTATAGAATGTCCGCTCCACACTTAGAAGCAGTTCCTGTGTTTATAATAATACTGTGCATAGAGCTACTTTGTAGTTCATTATTTTTCCCTCATTTTATTTTTGGATTCTATTTTTTCCAGGACGCTGCTGGTGTTGCGGTGCCTCAGTGGTGATGCTGTCGTGCGCCAGTGGTGATGGTAGTCGGCGATGGTTGCCTGAGAGGAACAACAAATGACATTTTGGAGTTTTTTGTTTTTGTATTGTGAGTGTATTTTTTAAACAAATATAAAATGAGGGTTAATCCCTAATACGTTTTTTGGGGGTAAATTTCTAAACATCCAAAACCTTCAGGTACCAAAAGCCATAGACCACATACACTTTTTTGTCCTAGAATTATTTGTTCTCGAGGAGGACGAAGCTTACGACCATCAAACTCAACCAGTTAAGAAGAAGACAAATCTACCCGAAAATCCAGGTTAGTTTTAATTCTTTGTTGATTTTTTTAATTGATTAATTAAAATTTTTGAGAAATTTTTAGTTCACCTGGTGTGTTTTGTACCTTAATTTGAGTTTGCAACTTACGTTTTAAAAGAATGTAAATTATAAGTAGCATATAAATTTAAAATATCTCTATTTTTTAGTATTTCAAAATTATTATGTAATGTTTTGAATTTACCGGGTGTCGTCCTTTTTGGACTTATTGATGCTGTAGTTGGTGTATAAAATTTACCTAGAGCCACACAAATCATTTATACAATGTTAGTCCTATTCGAATTTATGTATTATTACTTGCCTTACGTCCCATCTTTTTAAAAGTTGATTAATAACAGTTCTTTGGAAGCTATCATATTTGTTCACCCTTGACCCTTCCGTTCTCCCTACCTGCCATCTATTTCATTTATGTTTTACTTTTGATTGGACACATATATTTATAGTTTTATATACCTCACTATTTGCACTTTGGCTTTTGGTTTTGGGTTGAACACACATTATTTACTATGTTTTTTTTTATCATACACGGATGAAAATATAATACATCCGTAAACACCATAAAAAATATTTTAGGCTTTTCTTTTAACTGAAAATGTGTTACGCTTATCTTTTAAACTGAAAAATATTGAAATTTGATAAAATTTTGAATGGACAGAAAAATGTTGAAAACTGGAAAATTTTAGAAACATATGAAAATGTTTGAAAGTGATAAATGTTATTAGAGGCCTTAAACAAGTGCTTTCAATTTTTTTCATTGTGCTTTTTATGTTCTTTTTATGTTATGTTATTATTGAAAGTTACTTTATATTTTTATCTTAATTTTATCTTCATTGCAGTTTGGTCTTCAATGTGAGATGACAAAAGTCAAATGATATGGTATCTTACAACACAACGCTCGAGGAGAAGCTACTGTCCAAAATTATATTACAATTTTCAATTTGTTCTTTCTTGTACAACTAATTAATAATTTATTTGTACTCCTACAAGAAAATAAATGCATATAATATTTTTTTTACTGACACATTACACAGACGTCACCAAGATGATTTGTAAGTAAAAGAATGGTTGGGCTCAAGAAATATAGATTCTGACACATTGCCAAGTTTTACTACATTATCTATTGAAGGACAAAATTTTCACGTGGGACAAGATTTTCACCTTATCTATTGAAGGACAAAGTTTTATCACCTTAGTTCTCGTGTGGCTAAAAATATGTTCAAATTATAATGGTTCATCCACGTAGACTAGGAAGAGATACCTCTTGTGCATGAATGCACACGCATAGATAATAATTCCATTTAAAATAAAATATAGTACATGAAAAATAATAATATGTGTCGAATATCACATGTTGTCTAGATATAGTTTTGTATTTTTGGTGTATTATCTTAGGGTGCATGTTATTAGGATCAATTGTACATTGGATCTGCTTATTTATGGTAATCAATTTTTTATTTATTGGCACATATAAATACAATACCAATTGCATTTTAGTGTTGTAGTTTTTCAAGAAAAATCATTTTACTAGAAGTGACATTTGCAATTATTTGTAGCAGTGTAAGTTTTATGTTTTCTTAATTTTTCATTTGCTCTTGGACAACTACATGAGGTGGTGTCTGTTTATGAGGATATAATGATGAAATTGATGTTTTATAATTGTATTCTTTGGTGGTAGAACATGGCAACATCTATCATTTTTTTTTATATTTGCATTAGATGGATGATTTTTTTTTTTGAATTTGTATATGTAATAGTTAAGTATAAAAAATTTATTAGAAGTTTTTATCATTTAAAAAAATGAACTTTCAATTGTTTATGTTATTAAGTTAAACTATATAAAAAATACAAACTCACTAAGACCACTAATACGAGTTAAAATTTGGAAGCGAACATGACATGTGCATGCAAGTAAATCAGTTTATATAAACGAACATGACATAAAAAGTTGAACATCATAAAATTTGATTGAGTAAAGCCTAAAATGTTAAGAGAGTACAAGGGCAACTCACAATGCCAATAAAATTCATAAATTGGGATTAATGTGCTTAATCGTGCCAATTAAGGGTACTATGGAATGATCAACAATATTTATATTTGCGCTATTGGCGACACGCTTAGAATACAAAATATCACGGGAACAAATTTATTTCAGGGCCAAATTTATCATCGTGCCATCGATACGGGAACAAAATATCACGGAAACAAATTTATCACCGTGCAATCGACACAGGTACACCCTAGTGTATATATATATATATATATATATAGGAAGGCTCACCTACATTACATCACACCGTATTCTAGGCCCTATAATTTTTTTTTTTCAAATTTTATATTTTTCCCTTGAAATTAACCTTCCAATCAACTCATATGCGAAAAATTAGGTCAAAATACATTTTGTAGCTATTTTTAAAAAATTCACAAAAAACTGCTGGCGCAGACCCTTATAAATAAGGTATTTTTAGCATTTTTTTGTGAATTTTTTGAAAATAGCTACAAAATGTATTTTGACCTAATTTTTTGCATATGGGTTGATTGGAAGGTTAATTTCAAGGGAAAAAATATAAAATTTGAAAAAAAAAGTTTTTTAGGGCCTAGAATTAGGTGTGATGCACGGGTGATGTATAGAGCATGATGTACTATAGCCTGACTCTCTCTCTCTCTCTCTCTCTCTCTCTCTCTCTCTCTATCTATCTATCTATATATATATATATATATATATATATATATATATGCTATGTGTAAGAGTTAAATTAATGTTTTACCCCCATAATCTAATTAGGCCCCGTTTGGTTGTCCCAAAATTGTAAATTTGATCATTAATAAATTGTTTCATTTACAAATTGTCTCATTAATTGTGTTTGGTTTCATTAATGAAATGATTCATTAATTGCCCAATTTTAGCTCATGTGTAAAATCTGGAATTTGATCATTTCACAAAAAAAGTGAAATGAATCCATTTGAAATAGGAGTCACATAAAGTGCATGTCCCCTCTCCCTCTCCCTCTTGATTTGTTTTTATCTTTTTTTCATAGAACCTTATCATCAATTTCAAATTACCAAACATTGTTTAAAATTGGATATAACTCATTTTAAATTCACTCATTTACAATTTACTAATTCACAATGAACCAATTTACATAATCAAATAATTTGCGCAACCAAACTGGGCCTAATTTGGTTATGTAAATTGCTGTAATCTAATTATTCTATTAAGTTAAGTGTAAAAGGTGACGAAAGGACCTCGTTAATAAATTTTATGGGCCATTTTCAAATAATTCTGATCCTTCCGGTGGCAAATGAATAATTTACTCAATTTAAAATTAGCCGAAAACAAAATATGGCAAAGCATTGGAGGAGAATCCGAGCCGAATTGCCTCAAGTCCATTTGCAAGAGAAAAACCCTAAAACACACACACGTAAGTGGAGAGCGAGAGAGCTGAAGCAATGGCGTCTGGGAAGGAAAGTATACTCGTGAATAGAAAGCAAAACATCATTTCCGGTCTCTGCGAATGTCACTCTTTAGATCCAGTAAGCTCGAATACACACTAAATGTTCTGTGAGGGCAATTGCTTCATAATATCGATCTGTCTATATATAATTCAAATGTTTAGCTTGCTGGCTATATGTTTGTATCGTACCAATTTGATTCCCCGCACTAGTTGTGTGACATTAATTTCTGCAGAAAAATTTCTCGTCTGACGTGGAAAAAGATCTTAAGAGCTTGTGTGTAGACATTTTGAAGTATGCTCTCGACAATAATGGTGAGGTAAGGTCAAATTGCTTTTGGAATGGGTTTATGTTGAGCCTTTTATCTTCACTTTTATGCATCCATTTAGTCATAGTTTAGTATGTCAAGAATGTTTTACATTCCATACTAAAGTCATTGGTTCCGTATGATTATACCCTGAAAGGGAATGATACAACTATAAAAACATATACAGAGTTTTTACTTCTCAATATATATGATACACTGTGGGGAGATCAACTACGAATAATTCATTGAAAATTCAATCGGGGAACGGTGAAATGCAAATTTGAAAAATAGGTGCATTTTCTACCAAATTTTTTGATAATCCCGGTTGAATTTTTTGATGATGATCTTCTCACTAGATCATTTCCACAAAGTTTGGTTGAAAAATAAATTGGTACTATTGTTAAATGAGATATGCTTAAGGAACCTGTGTATATATATATATATTGGATTCATTGGAGTCATCACTTCCACACACACATATGAATCCCTTATGGAAGTGATTTTACTAAGAAATGGATGAACAAGACAAAATGGAGGTGACTTTAGTAAGAAGAACATAAACGAGTCGAGAAGTGATTGTTTCACTTGCATTGTGAAACAAGGAGTATTCACCTGACCATAAAATCTCAAATCTGGTGGCAGTTGATGAAGTGGATAGCTTTTGCAGAGAATTTTCCCGTAGATTCTGAGGCATGCCTTACGGCGCTCAACGAATTAAATGAAGACTTGCTTAAGAAATCTGTTCTAGTGGGTGATGGGTTAACACCTTCTCAAGCTGATATCATTGTCTTTTCAGCAATACATTCATCCGTGGTATGCATCCCCTCATTTTCTCCAAATGACATTTATTACTCTTTTGTATGATTTTCAAATGTAAAAGAGATAATGTTATGGTGCTAACTGGAGAAATAACTTTATATTAGTAATTTTTTATTAAAGTTTTGTAACCCATTTGATGTTCTGATAATTTATGAGTGGCCTGTTATTGCCAGATTGTTCTTTCAGAGTCGGAGAGGGCTAAGGTACCCCATTTGATGAGATGGATGGATTACATACAGGTAGGTGAACATTGGGTTCTGTTTTCATATGTTGATTTATTGGTTTCCTGTGAACAGAATTTTTCACATAATTTTCAGTTATGAGTACATCGAAACTGAAATATAATATTCTTGTAATTTGAGACTTTAATATTGTCTCTGTGCAAGCGCCGAGCATATGGCTATATGTTATGATGAAATAATCTCTTATGTCTGGCAGGATTATGTAAATAATTTGGTGACAGAGATTATTGCTGTGAGTTACATACAACATATGATGTTCTAAAAGGCCCGCCTAGGCTTGAGGCTTGAGAGAAACGCATCGCTTACGCCTTATTCTTGGTAAAAGGCTTAAAGCACACTTAAAAAAAAAACCCAAAGGATTAGTTGACAAATATTGGTTATGGAGCATGAATACGAGAAAGATGGCTACCAAACATATGGATATATTTTCAAAATTCAAGGTATGTACTATTTTATTATATTATTAGCCTTGGAATAATTAAAATAATAAAAAAAGGAAAAACACCTTTTTACGCCTAGTCTTCGTCTAGGCTCCCAAGGCTTGAGGCTTGACCTCTACGCTTCGACCACGCCTCGCGGCTTTTAGAACCTAATGTTATTCACAAAAGTTTTGATTACAAGGGGAGGCTTCAGCCTCTAGTTATAATAAAATACGAGCGTTGTAAGTTGATTAATAAACTATTGAAAAGATTTATAGATAAAACCCAACGCAACAAATCCTTTTCTCAGTTTTCAATTCCCAAGCCAGCAAAATTTTAAAAAATCACTCGAGACTTATGCCTTGAGGCGCCAAAGAAGAGGCTTACGACTTGGAGCTGTGAGGCCTTACGCCTCAATACGCTTCGAGGCAAGGCGTAAGGCGCATAAAAAAAATGAAAAATTCCCATGCTCATTTGTCCGTTCTTTTTTCGGGACACTTGTCTGCTTTTCGGTCAACATCATTATTGTTAAATAATCTTGAAGTGATTTTTCTAAAAACTCAATATAAATTGAGGTGAAGAGAGGTTGAACTGAAGTAATTTGCTTGGTATTTTCATTTTGAACGATTTCCTCATGTATAGTTGTTTTTGTTAGTTTCTTTTAGAAAAAATACACATGCACACACACACACATGATATGCATAATGATTCTCTTGGATGATCGTATATACACACGTACATCATTAATTCGCTGTTGGTGGTGTTAATTTTAAGACTATTTGAGGTTAGATGTGATGCAACACACTATTTATCGTTTTGGCTATATTTATTAAGATATGTTACAATATTTTTGTGATTTTATTAGTATTTTTTTAAATAATTTTTTGTTTGATGATTTTCTTTGTTCAAGTTGAGGCTTATGCATCGCCTTGCCTGGACAAACGTCTCACCTCCGCCTCAAGCCCTTTTCCGTGACATTGGCTTTTACCTCACAGCCTGGAGGTTAAGGGTTCAAATCCTCTTGGGGCCCTCAGCCTCATAGTCCTAATGTTTGTGAATTGAAGGGTGTCTAACCCTTGATCTCTACTACTTAAAAAGGATGAAAATCTTAAGCACCATGTATTTGACTATTCTGCCCATATTGCTACAATTAATCTCATTCTTACCACCACCCACTAAATCAATTCTTACCCCATCATCAACTTATTCATTGTTCTCTTCCTCATCCGCTCACCTCCCGAACTTCCTCCCTCTCCCCAACACGTCCCCTTAACTCCTCCCATTCCAACTGACGCTTAATGGCCCATGATGAGCTCGAAAATATTCATCGCTTTTCTAATAAATGCGCTGTGTGAAGATTCCCTTCCCTCCCCCTTCCCCCCCCCCCAAAAAAAAGGAACAAAAAAAACACCCTATTTACATGCCCTAGCTCAGTATTCCAACTCCCGTATCAAATCCGTTGAGCGTCTTACCTGAATTGGAATATCAAATCCGTTGAGCGTCTTACCTGAATTGGAAGCTCCGGGTACGGTGTTAGTTCTCTCATCTCAACTCAAAACTCTGCCCAAGGTATTTCTCGCACTGCTTATTTTTTACGTTCAACATATGTTTATGTTGATGCATAATAATTGGTTACCATCTGGTTTGCTGTTAATTTTGCGATTTTATTTTAATATATATCATAATTCGTTGGATCTGACCTCATTTTGTATGTGGGTCCTCATTTTGTATTTGGGTTTAGATTTGTTTATAATTCTGTTTGTCTTTGAGTTGAAAGTTTAATCCCTCAAACCGAGTCTATGGGGTATTTATGAATTCTTCTTCTTTTACCTTACTCTTTAACAGTGAATCCTTTTACCAAGGTTCTAAAAGGCGCGAGGCGTTGTTAAGGCGTGGAGGCCAAGCCTCAAGCCTTAGGAGCCTAGGCGTAAAAAGACGTTTCCCCCTTTTTAATATTTTTTAATTATACTAAGGCTAGTAAAATAATAAAATAATACATATCTTGACATTTGAAAATATATCCGTAAATTTGGTAACCCTTTTTCCCAAATGTATAATATATTTCAAATATCATATCATATCATATAATCAAATATAATATAACATAAGTTAGTAAACAATATATTTCAAATATAACAGAAGAAAAAAGAAGAAGAAAAAAACTTAAGTAGAACAAAAAAAAAAAGTAAGCAGAAACAGCATCCCTCTCTGACAGAATAAGAAAGAATAAACATAAGTAGAACGAAAAAAATTATAACAATATAAGAAAAAAAAAAACATTAGCAGAAACATCATGAAGTAGAATAAAAAAAATTATACGCAGAACATCGTGAAGTACTATACCAATTTGGTTAGGGGCAAGGTTCTAAAAGGCGCGAGGCGTGGAGGCCAAGCCTCAAGCCTTAAGCCTAGGCGTAAAAAGGCGTTTTCCCCTTTTTAATATTTTTTAATTATACTAAGGCTAGTAAAATAATAAAATAATACATATCTTGACATTTGAAAATATATTCGTATATTTGGTAACCCTTTTTCCCAAATGTATAATATATTTCAATATAATATATTTCAAATATAATATAATATCATATAATATAATCAAATATAATATAACATAAGTTAGTAAACAATATATTTCAAATATGACAGAAGAAGAAAGAAGAAGAAATAACCTTAAGCAGAACCCCCAAAAAAAAAAGTAAGCAGAAACATCAATCCCTCAAACATCATCCCTCTCTGACAGAATAAGAAAGAAAAAACATAAGTAGAACGAAAAAAATTATAACAGTATAAGAAAAAAAAACATTAGCAGAAACATCATGAAGTAGAATAAAAAAAATTATACGCAGAACATCGTGAAGTACTATACCAATTTGGTTAGGGGTTTTGTTGGCTTTTTGAAGGCTTTTTTTGATAAGATCTAAAACTTAAAAAAAAAAAAAACTTAGAAAAAAAAAACAACAAAAAAAAACTTTAAATAAAAGGCGCGCGCCTTTTCACGGCTTTTAGCGCCTAGGCGCGCGTCTTTTCACGGCTTTTCGCGCCTAGGCGCGCGTGGACCGTTGACCGCGCCTTACACGCACGTTGACCACGCCTTTTGTCACGCTTATGCCTTATGCGGGGCGTTTCTAAAACGCCTCACGCCTAGACGCGCCTTTTAGAACACTGAGAAAATCATGAAAATAATCCATCTTCACAAACATCATTAAAAAAAAATACATAATCAAAGTCAAGAAGATATGATTAGTTCATCTTATCTTAAATAATAATAAAACTAACAAAGTATCATCTTAAGTCATAACAAAAGAAATTGTTTCATCAACCATCAATACAACAATCTGAAACTTCTTTATTAGTTTATATATACACACTACATTACTTAATTATACACGTATAAATTATACTTAACATATAACATTAAAGGTCAGTAAATGAAAGGTCAATATTTAATAAATCGAAGGCTCATTTAGTGAACAATTAAGAGCACTCGCTCAAAAGGATTATTGAGTGAACAAATCAGAGTAATGCTCAAGAAAACCAAAGGAAGGCAGCAACATGAGAGAGAGTTTTCAAAAATGATGTAAGTTTGTTATTTTAACGATAAAAAAATTAGGGTTGCGACAAATATTTGAGGCTTACGCCTCTCAAATGGCCTCAAGGCGCTTCTCCTTGAGGCTACCAATATATAAGTTTGAGGCTACGGTAGTAAAATTACCCTCTGAGCCTATAGCCTCGCCTTGGCAATGGGGAGTCGCACTAAGGCCAGCCTTGAGACTATAGCCTCAAACGCAATTCCAAACATTAGTTGTACGTGTGACCGATGTGTGAATGTAATTGTCCAAATTGTGGCGACTAAATATATATTATGTAATTAGTGTCTTCGAAATTGCGCTGAATTACTAAAAACATATTTTGTAATTAATTTTCATTATTTTCTGCATTTCACCATTTAAGGCTAAAGGCAAAGGATTATTTTATATGTTTATATCAGGGCCAGTAAAGCAATTGGAAGAAGTCTGATGGAAATTTCGGTTTAGCGATGACATATACGTTTAGTTTAATTTTTATAATTATTGATGAGAATAAAATAAAGAATAGCATATATGCATATTCTTGAGGTAAAAATGTGGCAGTGTTGGCATAGTAAAACTTTAACTACAATTTGTTATAATTTTTTTCGGATTTTGGCTATAGCCTAGCCTCGTATTGGGAAAATGCCTTGAGCCGACTTTTAGCTTTTTCGAACATTGCGTGCAATGCACGTGTGCACCCACTAGTCAGAAAGATATTTGTCCATTCCGGTTATTCTGGGTAATATCCTCAGCTAAATTTGATGTATATGGGATTTATAGCGACACGTGGCGCGTGGTTGTGCCTCCGGGAGAAGGTTATCATTTATTTTCCATTTTTAGTTTAGGGCTTATTGTAATTTTCCTTTATTTTAGTGTTTAATTAATCTCCAAGCATGTTTGGGACTAATGGGTCATTTTTAGATATTATTTGTCATTTTTGGTCTTTTTGGGTAATAGTTTGGTTAGCAAGCTAACTCTTCCTATTAATAGGCATTTTGGCCGTCATTGGTATTTAACCTTGAATATTGTTGAATATTGAGATTTGAGAATAGAGAGAAGGAAACCCATTTCATTAGTTTTTTTTTTTGGTTGTGTAGTGTAGTAATAATGCTTCCGCATTTGACGATTTACCTCAAAATTACAAGCTATTACGTCTTTAATGATCTCCCACCTAGTCTTAAATAATTAAATGAAATCCCAAAATAATTCTGTCTCCGAAAATTCTCCTAAAGCAAAAATATCTCCCTCTTGCTTGCTTGTCATGCCCATGAGGGTCCGCACACTGTTTGAATCAAAAGATTTTATTTTATTTTATTTTTTTAACCTCACTCTTCACTTACTAATTCAAAGTTTGAGTTGGCCCCTGCTTTGATGATTACTGAAAGTACCCCCTACATTTTTTGACGCCTTTCACCCTCTCTAAAAGTGATCGCTAATTATTAGATTTACCTCCACTTATATTTTGAATGAAAGTACAAATTGCACCTCCAATTATGTTATATACCTCAAACCAAACATAAAATTGTCGCACTTGAAACCAACCTTAGCGTTTCACCTTCATAACAAATTGCAACTCTGATTTCTCTCATTTTTCGCCACATTCTGTAACACCATTCCCGACCTCCAATGCCCAACTATTCCGTTACCATGACCTTTTCCCTAAACCAGTACCCACAACATCTCCAATTCTTCCCAAACCCCACCATTCCCACTTCCATCCATGCCCCTGGCTATCTAACCATTCATTTCCACATAAACCGCCTCCACCATTCACGACGTGAAGGACAAAGTGCCTGTGGAGATATATCCCTATAGCCTTATTATGAAATGTTTGGTTAGAGAGAACTAGTCGTATTATCGAAGACAATTTGGTGGAAAATGAAGACTTATGAATGACTATTATAGCTTTTTTACTTCCGTTTGGGTGTCTTCGTATCAGTCTTTTTACAGGGTTACTTTATCTTCTAGTCTGGAAATTGGGTGGTATCATCTTCTATTCTGGAAGTAGCGCTGAAGATGTGGCGGGATGATGAGACATAATGGGCTGTTGTACTTATCCAAGTTCATGGTTGAATCGCTTGTTTTACGTGAGCGTGCTCAAGTCATTCAATGTCTTGCTTCAGGAGAGGGCTGCAGTGGATTCACTTTTTTTGTTATGTTCTCTTTCTTTTTGTATCAAGCTTTGGTCCTTTGTTATAGTGGACTGCTGGTCTACATATTATTTGTAATTTCAACATCTCTATGAATAAAATGCTTCTTGTTTCGGATAAAAAATAATATTGATCAATAAAGAAAAAATTACAGTGGGAGGCCTTTGTTTATAGGCTCATAACCTAGTCTTAGTGAAATCAAAATTATTAAAATAATTACAAAAAAAATGATATGTAAGGAAAATACCTAAAGATGATAGTACCTAGCCTAAAGATAAATAATGACTTTTGAATACCCTCCCCTCTCTCTCACCCCAATTCATTTGGCTACCTAGTGCTGGTGACAGTTTGGCCCAGTTTTAGTACAATGTTATAAGATGTGTAATCTAAAATACTGATGCTTCTGAGCAGTCCTATGTAATACACTCGTATATTGAACTGTCTTCATTTTATAGCTCCACATTTGGACATGTGGATATATATAATGATGCAATTTCTAGCTGGATGCCACTTCAATGAACTATCCTTTACAGAATATATAAGCACATGTATTGTACACCACAACATGATCCCTGTTGGGGACTGTCAGAAATCTACTCCATTTTACAAGTGCTTAGATCATCAAACTAGAAGGCAAATCCATCTGTTCTACACGTCTTTACTTGACTATAAAAAACTTGCACTGTTGATTTATATATATGTTTTTGCAGTGCAAGGAGGCTGTTGGAAAAGTATTTGAAAGAATTTCGCTTGAGAAGGCCCCGTTTGACCCTCCAGTAAGTAAAATCCTCCTCCAGTAAGTAAAATCTTCATTTTAAGTTAGAGAATTAGTATGAAACTTAAATTGTGTCAGAGGATAACCTCAGTGAATTTGCTGATATATTAATTTCAGGTCCAAATAAATGTAGCAAAGATGGAAGCTGAGTCAAGTACAAAAAAGAGCGTGCAAGTGTTGAAAGAAGCAGATACTTCAGAAGCAAGTTCAAGTGCACAAGGAACTGCTGAGGTATGTTCTTTGTCAACATATAATGCCATTATTTTTCTTGCTTCTTTCCATTATAAAGTGCTGTGTGATATGATAAATTGTTTCCGACTGTTTATCTCTACATTATATTCATATTTCCCCTCTTGGATGTATCCTACATGGAAATTAGAACTCCAAATTAAAAGTAGTTGTGTGATTAACATAATGGTTTCTGCACATTGACTGCTGCTTTATTCTTGGAATTTTTAAGAAAAAGGTCAAAGGAGATAAGGACGCTGCGGTAGAGAAGAAGAAATTGCCTGAAAAAGTAGGAGATGAGAAAGACAAAGAAGTCAGTGTTAGTTTGCTAAAAATACAGGTTGGCCTCATTCGCAAAGCATGGAAACATCCTTCAGCTGACAGGTGTGATCACTAATTTCCTTCAATCTCGTTTTGTTTCTCCAACATTCATTTTTTGCTAATATCTTTATTTTTTTGTTTCTTGATTATTTTCAACCGACTTTTTGACATTACTGATCTGGCCTTTTTACTGCCTTTTTTAATCTCTGTGTTGCAGTTTACTGGTTGAGGAGATAGATGTTGGAGACGCTAAACTACGGCAGGTGGTGAGTGGTCTGGCAAAGTATTGCAGTCCAGATGAGTTGACGGTATGAATATAGAGTTACTGAACTTGACGAGATTTTTAAATTTTAAGGGGAACTTTAGCTTCCTTGAGTCCCAAATATTATACTTCTAATAACTTTGACCAGAAAAATAAAAAATAAAATAAAAAAATAAAAAGCCATACTTGTAAACAGCTGCTTTGTTGAAACTCTTTGTTTAAACGCTAATCATAATCTAGAGATTATTTCCTAATGCTTATATTTGCTGTCTGTATTTGTCTTGTAGAATCGCCGTGTGGTATTAATCACAAATGTGAAACCTGGAAAACTACGAGATGTGATGTCTGAAGGATTGGTATTTTTTTCCATATCCCATTTCAACTATTTTTGCTTATGTTTCCATTATATGATATTCAGCAGTGTTGCATTTAATTTTGAAGTGTCATATTTTGCCATCAACTGTTTTTAACTTTAACCATCACTCTTTTGGTATGAACTATAGGCACTAAATTTACGGTGCTGTATAATTTAAGTCTTGCTCTTTATTTTCTCTTGAATTCAGCACCTATGGTTTCTTTGGTATTAAATGAGTAAAATAGTCCATCTCTCCCCCTTAACCATTAATGCAAGATGTGCCCTCTCACAGATAAATCTCCTTGAAATATCCATGTACTCCTGTTTTAATGAAAAAAGTACGCAGAAGTATAATGATTAACCCAAAGGGGTAGCCTAGTGATACGGGTTCCCAACTCACGACCTAAAGGTCACGAGTTTGAATCCTCTTGGGTCCACCTCACCTAATTCATGCGGATTGGAGGGTCTAAACGTACCATCGGAGACTAGTTTAGAGCTCCTGGATACCCCAAGATACAAAATAGATATAATGATTTGTGCAGCTCCATATCCTTGCCGATCTAAATGTCCCTCATTTTTTTAGGAGTGAGGATTTTTAAGTAAATTACAAATTAGAAATGAACTAATTCATGAAGTGGTAAAAGTAGCTCCTATAGCAAATAAATTGAGAGAATCGGCTTAGATGGTGTGGACATGTCAAACATAGACCGATAGATGCCCGTGTAAGGAAGAGTGATTTAGTTAGTATTGATGGTAATGCTAAGGGTAGATGTAGGTCGGAATTGACTTAGTGGGATCTTATAAAAAGGGACATGATATTATGTGGTTAAACCAAGGATATTGCTCTAAACAAAGCAAAATGGAACACTACTAGACTAGACCTTACATAAGTTCAATAATATCTCCCAAGTCTAACATTGAAAGAATGAATTACGACGAAAAAGGTTGTAGATAATATCATCACCCGTGAAAAGTTATTGGAAAGACCCAAGCTATTTGACATGGTAAAAAATAACCAAATAACCGCTTCCTCTTTAATTCCACCCACCTAAAAATCTGTTCACGCTTCAACTTTTTCGGACCCTACTTCATGCAAATAACTTTCTCAGAAACAACATACCCAAAGTCATTATTTGGAACTGGCTCTTGAGGTAAGAATATGTGTTGGAAGTTGATTTTCAACCACATTACAACCCTCAACTTTAAGGTTGGTCTCAGTGATAGTGAAAGTACGATGCTTAAACCTCTCTCTCTCTCTCTCTCTCTCTCTCTCTCTCTCTCCGCATTACAGATAAGAAGCTCAAGGATACAAGAAGAATGCGTAATTAAATTATTAAATTTTAAAAATTCGGATACGTGGCGAGTTGGTGAGCTTGAATCGCGACACAGTCAGGATCCAATTCAGGTTTTAGCCATTTTAAAGAATCCATGCTTCAAGATACAAGAAGAATATGTAATTAAATTAAATTTTAAAAATTCGGATACGTGGCGAGTTGTTGAGCTTGCATGGCGACACAGTCAGGATCCAATTCAGATGCAGATGCTGTTCAGGTTTTTTAGCCATTTTAAAGAATCCACGCTTCAGGCTATAATATTTGAAATGGTTTGGTACTACACAATCATAACTAAAATCACATTCATTCATAGTTGTCAATTCGGAATACGTATCGTGTATCAGAAACCTCATGTATCTCGTATGGTGTGTCGTATCGGGATAGTATTGTAAGAACCAGTACAAAAAATAACAATAAAATTGTAAAAATTTAATAAATCAACAGAGAACACTTTACAATTAATTATATAACATATTATGGTTTTAAACCCATTTTATGACATGATTATATTGTTTGTGGTAACATCGCAACATTACAGAGACAAGAAATTTAAGAATATGTTAAACAAAATGGATTTTTTAATTTGATTTATTAAGGCAAAGAGTCAACATTACATATTTAAACTATTAATCACTCATCAAGTCATAGTAAAAAAAGAATCTTAAGGTAGTAACTACTAACTAGCAAGGTAGTCTTTTTATCTTCACATTCCTATATACACTTACTTCAAAAGGTAATAATCAAAATATATCCAAAAAATTCATTATCACTCATCATTCATAATCATCATCATCAAGGTTTAGTTCATCTTCATAATCATTTTCGTCTATGATCCTCCTTTCCTCATCTCGCCTTTAGTTCATTTGAGTTCCTTTAAGTTCCTTTGCCTTGTATAAAACAAAAAACAGTCATGCAATACTCAAGTTAATTTTTTACAAGGCTAAACCATACAATGCTTCCTTTTGTTACTAGTTCATCATCTTGGGAGTATTCATGTACTCCATCCATGAGTGGTCTTCGAGGAGATATGAATCTTCCTTCTCGTTAGTCCATTCATCATCATGTAACAACCCACATGTTTTGCCATCGGGGTTGATCAAGTCCTTATGCCAAGATTTATCGATCTTTAAAATTAAAATACAATTCTTAGCAAGACATTTGCAACTTTTTCCAACAAGATATGAGACAAGATGTTGAACAATAAATAAACCATCCACCATAATAAAATCCATCACAATGCCAAAACTCTTATATATATATAAACTCCAATAATGAAATCCATCACATACTATGGTAGCCAACCAACACTAGACCCTGCACATACCATACCGCACACATAAAATCGTTACTATAGCTAGTTCACCTAGGTTCCAACCATAATATGTAGCCAACCAACGTAGACCTTGCACATACCGTAACGTCCACATAAATCTTGTCGAGGTAGCCATACAATGTAGGTCCCGTGCATACAATGTAGCCAACCAAGACTACACCCCGCACATACAATAACGCCCAAATTCATCAATCTTTACTACCTATTATATCTAAGGTAGGTATTAATCTCAAATCAACATCTCATTGTAAATCACTATAATATCATCAATTATCTCTCGCCCCAAAATACTCTGGCATAACAAACCAACCATCCCTAGTCCCATACCTGGAGATCACCAAAATCATACGTATCGCCTAGTCCCATACCTAGGATAGACCCAAAGCCATAGACATTCCTTAGTCCCATACCTAGTATATAATTAACTGGAAAAGTGACAAACTCTCTAATCCAGGGGTGTGTTTCGGCCAGATTAGATCGGAATAGGGATGTTTCGGAAATTTTCCAAATATTCCAGAATTTTAAAATCCTTTCCAAATTGGAAAAATAAATTTTGAAAAATCATTTTTTCCCAAGTCAGCTGATTCGGAATATTTGGATATTTTATTATTCGGAAAAATCTCGAAAAAATTGAAATTGTTAGTTTTATCTTTTTCGGATAATATTGGTTCATTTTTGAAAATGATATATTAAAATCAAATAATACATATGATTAATTAAGATCAACTCTAGAGTGCATCAATAGCATAAACAAACTAATAATTTAGTGCACATAAAAGGAACACACAAATTTATATGCATTGTCGAACGTTGTTCCAATAAAATCACCAAAAAACCATTGTTCTAATAAAACAAATACAAATAAAGGTTCTTCAATCATGTAAATCTCAACAAATATCTTCTAATAATTTTGGTACAATCTGGTACAATTTTGGTACAATATGGTGCAATTTGGTACTAAAACAGTTTATGGTACAACATTTTATGTTATAAGAAATTATGGGACAACATTGTACATAATATGAAATTTGGATACTAAAACAGTTTACTAAACAATAAAAAATTCTAGTAGAACATTATACATTATGTAAAAGTGTTACCTTTAAAGATATTGCCTCAAGTAGAATATCTAAGCGACAGTTTTAAAAGTCTTCCAATACAACTACAATGATTAAAAAAGAAATTTTTACACATTTCATCCAAATTAATTAAAATGCAACCGAATAACTCAATAATAAATTACAAATTATATACAAATTAATATACCTATCTCAAAGTTCAAAAAGAACCTCGAGTTTTTCTTCAATGGAACAATCAACAATAGATGGTGCAGGTCCTCTTAACCAATCTTGTGTACAAACTAAACACTCCACAATAGTTGGGGTTAACGAGCTTTGAAAAGGATCAAGAACTCAGCTAGCTATGCTAAAGGCACTCTTCGAAGCAACCGATGTCACGGGAATACGTAATACATCGCGAGCTATTATCGCAAGAGCTTGCCATGCCACCATGCTAAGATATCAAAATTGTGATCCTCATTAACCACTACTCCGTCACTTAGATACCTATCCAAATCATTTAATGCTTCAACATAATCCTTCCTCTTCAAAATCCCGCTAAGCAGATCTTTTGCCTTTGGACGCTTGTACACCTTATTAAGGACCATAAATGTTGGGATGATTCAACGTCAACAAAGGATGTACCTACCAACTTGTATTGATAATAAAGACGACTCATTATATCATTCAAGGTCGTTACATAATTACCCACTTTGATAGTTTTTTCCTTTTCCAAAAGATTACAAATATTATCCAAATACGAGTAATACCAAAATTCTACAAATTGCATTTTTATATTATGGATCCAACACTATTGCAACAACTAAAATTGGATTAAGAGAGTTAAAAGTTGCAATATTTATCAAATTTGCATCCACTTTCTTGGCCATCTCATGGAAAAAAGGATCACGACACACTAACTGCTCCATAAGAAGATCTTTAACTTGTGTTAATTTATCAAAATGTGTTGGAAGTGACATATTTAGAACTCGAAACACGTCTCGTGAGTTCATAAAATTCTTAGAAAAATGCGTGCAAAGCTTTCAATTTCTTCCAATTATTTTAATCCAATATACCTACACCCTTCACATTACACTCAATTTTATAATTTGGATCTTGCTCCTCAAGCCTATTAAAAACTCTCAAACTACAACGCAACATTTATCATTAGGTAAGTTGAATTCCACCTATTTTTGACATCTAGACACAAAACCCTCTTGCTAGTTAACATTTCATCTGAAGCACATTTTTTAAATGCTTGCATGCGTGAGGAACCACTCCTCACATACTTCACACTTATACACCGTCCCTAAGAACTAAGTTGATTATGTGTGCAAAGCATCTTACATGAAAGACTTAACCTCCCAACAACAAGCCATTTCTTTTTGATAATCTTCTTTTCAAATCTACAACACGTGTCTTAGCATTGTCAAGAGTTATTGTCATAACTTTCTCTATATCCCACTCTGTTAAACAACTCTCCACGGCTTTAGCAATGACTTCTCCCCAATGTTTAAAAAGGCGAAAGGCGAGGCGAGGCGTAAGCCTCACCGAAAAGAAAAAAAAAGAGCAAAATAATATTAAAAAAATACTAATAAAACCATAAAAATAAAATAACAAGGAAATATAAAATAAAACTACAAAAAAAACATCCTTGAGGGCTTTCTCACATAGTTTGACATTTTTTTGTTCCCCCCAATATAACTTTTTAGAAAAAGAAAATCAATTTGAACATATTGGTTATTTTAAATATGACAATAAATTAATCAATGCAAAATCGTATTGGCAAAATCATTTTTTTAGCTTCATTCACATATTGGTTCTTTTATATTATGACAATAAATTAATCAATGCAACTTAACAATCAAATTTATTAAAAAAACATTGATTTTCAAGCTAAGATTAAAAAAATAGCAACTTTATTAAAAAAATAATAAAACATATTAACCTAAGTTAAAACATATTAATATAAGTTGAAAACCAAAAAATAGAAACCTTTTAAAAAAAAGTCATATTGAAGTTAATTTTGTACATTTATTTCAAACAAACTATATATTTGTAACAAAATATAGTCTCAAACAAATTTATACACTTATTTCAAACAAATTAGTAAAGAAAAACAAAATTAAGTGCAACTTTAAAACTAAACTAAAATAAAAAAAGAATAAGAGTTAGTAGATTAAAACAACATTTTTTTAAGTTAGGTGCAATTTTAGAAAATGAAGAATTTTAACCTATAAAAAAACAGACTTTGTAATGAAAGATTTTTTTTTTTTTTTTTTTTTTTTTTCCCGCGCCTCAGGAAAAAGGCGTGAGGCGAGGCGTAAGCCTCGAGGCGCATTGAGGCGTAAGCCTCAAATTCAGCCCTGAGGCTTAAGCCTCGAGGCGTTTTTTCAGCGCCTCGCCTCGAGGCGCGCCTCGAGGCGTACGCCTCTTGCGCCTTTTTAAACATTGCTTCTCCCTTGTGAGGATGTGGAAGTACTTTAAAATTAATTATTTTCTTGTGAAGTTCCCAATCGCTATCCAGAAAGTGAGCAGTTAAAGCTATATAACCAAGATTTTGAATTGATGCCACATATTAGTTGTGATGCATATTCGTGTAGACGAGGCCTTAAAAAATTCCTTAAGCTTTTACTTTTCTTCCTAAAACATTAGCAAACAATCTTTTATTATTGTGGTTCGACAAACAACGTGAAACTTTGGTTGTAAATCTTCACAAAACCACCCAAAACCTTCCTTCTCAACATGAGTAAAAGGGAGTTCACAAAGAATGATCATTCTTGTTAAAGATTTACGATATTTTTCTTGATCAAATTTCCAAGGGGTGGCTTGACCTTTCGCAAAAGAAATAATAGTTTGTGTGGTATCTTCTTCAAACCTAGGAAACTCCTTAAATTTTTTAGTGTGGTTCCACACAGCTTTACCAGATTATTTTTCGGGTCCCATCCACAAGTTTTTTGGTAAAATAATTCCATACATATGAAGTTCCATGATTTTCCGAAAGACCGGATTTTACACCCCGTTTTTGATTTTTTTTGGCTACTTTCCGTAGTAGGGGTGCTATTTACTGTCGTGGAACTCTCCCCCATAATTGACATATATCTGTCATTAAAATAGATCACAACACGAGGAAAAATATAGAGATTTCCGGTGGAGTTTTAAACTACATGAGGAAAAATACGGGGAAAATCAGACGGTGACAGAGATTTCCGGTGAGGTACCATGCGTGAGATTTCAGATCGTAAGCCTAACAGTATCATACACATTCAGATCCATACCCGAGGGTTCCGGTGAGGTGCGTGCGGTGGTTGCGCCACCAATTTCTTGCGTGAGTGAATTGGTGAGACCGGAGAGATATTGGAGTGAGATAGTGAGATCAAGAGAAGAGGGTTAGAGTGAGAGGGAAGCGGCTATTATGTAGTTTAGGTTAGAACTGAATAGTATGTATAAAAGTAGTATATATATGGTATAAATTAAGGGTTGAGATTATTTTAAATGGAGGGTCCCGATTAAACTAACATAAAATAAATTAATTATATTAAAGATGTTAGTAAAAATAATTAGTAAAAAAATAGTAAAATAAATAAAAATATTATTATTTCGGAAAATATTTTGGATAAATCCGATCGGCGTGATATTGGAATTTTCGGATCGGAAAATCGTATAGTCAGAAAATTATTTATGATTTCCAATTCCATTCCAATTTTTTTCGGAAATCAGAAAATTCGAAAATCGGCAAATTAAAAATGATGCCGAAGTTAGAAAATTTTGGATTGGAAATCGGAAAATTCGGAAGTTCAGAAATAATTAGCGCCCTTACCCTAATCCCATACTTGGAGAACTACAATTGTATATAATCTATTTATGAAAACAAGCTAACGTACGTAACCCGGTAATCTCAACGATAATATCATTCTGAAGTATGCCAATTGCAGCATTATTGAATTCTCTACGCGCGCCCCCCCAAAAAAGATTTCTCTATGACAAAGTCATATTTCTTTATTTCATATTTATGCATGCTCATTTACATATAAATTTATATCAATTTCGTAATATGATTTGCATGTTCAACATTATATCCCAACGAGTTGTCAAATTCTATTATTCGAATGCACGGGATTTTTATCAATTTAAAGCATAATAATAATCTAAGCATGCAAGCAACAATTCTAAGTAACATATTCGAATTTCTAGCCAATTCTCATCAATTTATTGATTTTATAAGCATTAACGTATTTTTGTGATTTATACAAAAATACGTTAATGCTCATTTTATTCATTTAATTAAATAAATGAATGCTCATATTATTCATTTAATTAACCTAAAATTCACCAAATTCATTTAAATTAAATATTTTATTATTTTAATTCAAATTACAACCTCAAACATTATTTAATTAATTAACTAATTAATTATTTAATTAATTAATTCAAAATACTCAAAATTATGGGGTATTATTACACATAAAAACTCCATATTCGATAGACAAATTGGATCATATGTCTCGCCCCTTTGTCGTTGCTACAATTGTCTTATCTCAAGTTGAATGTTATACTCATCTCTGTTGCTCTAAACGATTCCTCTTATTGTAATGCACGTGGTCAAATGTGCTCCAATTTCTTTCACATCTCGTGGAAATACAAGCGACGCTTAGCACACTTATTGCCGTCATTTGGAGCTTTTTAATTTTTTCACTTCATAATTTTCCCACCATATGCCTAGAATAAAAATCACATTAATAAGAGAACTAATAACATAAGCAAAATGTGCTAGTTTACGTAGTTGTGTTTCTGGTTAACGAACCCTGGATGAACCGTTGGCTCGACGAAACTTCTTGATTTGTTTAGCAATTGCAACTTTACTCTCAACATCCGAATACATTCTGTCAATAGTTTGGCACAACCCTTGTTTGACTTCTTTAACCACATTGAATCCTTCGCTACTTTGGAATTTAAAGAAGTTATATGAGTACATATGATATTAGATTTAGGAAGTTAAAATGTTGGAAGTTGTAAATTAGAATGTTGGTATTCAACTTAAGATAAAAGTACTTTGGGTTGAGAAAGTAATCACTGCGTGAAGTGGTTGGTGGAGTAGCACATCCCACGTTGTATCGATAATTTTTCGTATTCTTCGTCCTTGTTTCTTTGATAGTGAAATATTTAGCAGTTGACTCCTTTGCCCTATCCATAGCTTCATATATGTACCCTGGTTTACCATTACCATCTATAAGCCTTAAAACCTTGATGAGGGGATCACGCATTTCAGGCAATGCTTGATTGCCTTATGAATTTTCGTACCACTTAAAATTATGTTCTCAACATGCTTGGTGTCAAACTCTCGAGTTCCACTCCTCCAATGCAAACATGCACCTAAGAAGAATCTTCTTCTCTTCAAAGTTCTTCAAAGTTAAGAAAGAGATCGAAAACCATATCACCGCTCTCTTGTAAGTTCTTTTTCTTTTGTGAATTTTCGAAACATGTGAAGTATATGTAAATGGTTACCTCCTTTGCTTTTCTTATGGCATCATAAAAATTTGGTAGATCACCCATGTCAATAAGCATTAAATCAACGTGGTGAGCTGAACACGGAGACCAAAATGAATTTTTTCTTTTATTATCCAACTTTTCCCAGGCCAAAGCATAAGCTGAAACACTATCAATAATCATCTAGACTACATTCTCCTCCCCTATCTCCTCCACAAGCAAATCAAGTAACTCAAATAGTTTGTCGACATCCTATATGAAAGTGGAAGTGTTCAACGGTTTGAGAAAAAACGTTCCACTAGGTCTATTAACAAGAGAATTAGTTAGAGATGTTGATTTTCCGTCGGTCCAAGTGTCCGACATAAGTGTGCACCCCATCTTCTTCCATTCTTTTATATATTTTTCCAAATTTCTTCCCAATTTTGAACTTGCTTCCTTAAGTAACTCCTCTCATGGTAAGATGTAGGCAGCTTTAGCCCCTTCCATACTCACTCACCAATTGAACTTATCATTTTCTTGAACAAGGGGCCTTTTACTATATTAAAAGCTAAACAATTCCATAAATTAATCGACAAATGTCTTTGATGACCGGGCTCCTCATCTTTATCATTTCATTTACAGTTTTGTTTAACCCCACCTCACCGCTTTCGTTTTAGTAACATCTCACCCCTCATTTTTTTCAATGTTTTGTTTATTTCCTCTGAAGTTGACCACCTTCTTCATTACCCTCTTCATTTTGTTTCGTTCTTTCAAAAATATTTTGAAACATCTTTTTTAAATATCTTTGGGGCATTGCTCACACGCTTTTGCATTTTGATTCGTACCATTAGGATGGTGCTTCATACTAATCACAACATCCTATTTGACAATATTACATTAAGTGCATCTTAACTGCAATTTATCATCACCCTTTTTATCACAATAATTCCTTGTGGGGTCAATCCCAATATTTTTTATTGCCATTTTCTCAAGATATTAATAGTCAAATGACCAAAGGTTCCAGGACACAACTCAATCAATAGGTGTAATGAAACCCAATGTTTTTGCTATAACGACCAACACAATAGTCTTACGAGTAAAAAGTTGTCAACACTTGCCAAAGGTACTAAATATATTAGATTAGAAGAGTTAATGAATGAGCTGAAGTTACCCAAACGTAGACTGAGCTCTGTTTTTCCCTTTTTTCTTCAAAAATCAAAGCCCTTTCCTTCTCTTCGCAACTTTCGTAGCTTCTCTTTCCCAGCGCAAGAGACAAGAAGCCAAGACAAGGCTGTTTCACACGTGACGAGGCTGTTTCAAACCGGGAAACGCCGGAACAGAGAGATAATGGTGGGGTGCACAATAGAACGAAGGGGGGAATAGCAGAAAATGGCAAAAGTGACCTATCTGAAAATGTACACGAGAACAGAGAGAGAGTGTGCAATATGTATGTTTCTTATTCTTGTTTTACTTTTGTTATCTTCTCTTCAAAGCAAAGGTGGGACGCAAAATTAGGAGATCTGGGACGCCATGCGATACTCAAGGGGGAGAGTATCTGGTAAAATTGGGTAAGATTATCAATCAACGAGACTGGCTTATCTTGGGGAAGAGGTGAAACATTTACTTTTCTGGTGAAAATGGAAATAACAGAGTTGATGTCTTACTGGAATGAACCTTTATACTAATTTGTTTAATTCTTGGAACATGTTTATGTATTTATCCTTTTGGTGGGGATGGGGTGTGGTGTGGTGGGGAATGGGTGATTATTATTTAGATTCACTAATTTGTGAGGGTTCAAACATTTGAAAGTTGTAATTTTGAGTAATAAAATTTCTATTTACATGTATTAGGGAATTGTGAAGTGCCATTATTTAATTGGCTATTTTCAGTGGAAGTTAATTGTCTTGTTAAAATATATTATATATCTTATTTTTTTATCTTCTCACCTTTCCTAAGCCTCACACTACAAGTCTCACCTATGGATAGTACTCAACATATTCTTATCCTTATTACAATTTCATCCATAGAATTATCAATTAGTTTTCTTTACCACACACGCGCATATATATATATATATATATATATAGGTGGTTGAAGTGTGATGTTTTGTTTTTTATATCTTCTTATCCAGGTCCTGTGTGCTTCTAGTGAAGATCATACTGTTGTAGAGCCTTTGATTGTTCCAGAAGGAGCTAAAATTGGAGAGTGTGTTGCATTTTCCGGGTATGTCTAATAACTCACCTTCAAGGTTCAACAGGTAAAATATCACTACAAGAATCTATAAAAACCGTATCTACACATTTTTATTTTTAAATAGCATTTAAATGAATATTCATTACAAGTCAATCTTTCTTCTTGTTTTATGTTACTCCTGTTTCACATCATGCACTAAGTAATAAATTTAAGAGTTGACTAATTATATCCTTGTCTGATCTGATAAACACGGATATATCCTCTCTGGACTAGATTATACTGTAAGACATAATTTTTTTCCCCTCCATTCAGACACAAGGGGAAGCCAGAAGATGTTTTGAACCCCAAAAAGAAACAGTTGGATAAGATAACTCCGGTATGTGTAGTTCCCTCCAGCTGTTACTGCCCCATAGTTAACTCTTTAGTAGCATGTCATTTGATTCAGATAGTATGTATTTGTGCAGAATCTTTTCACAAATGACGAGGGTGTGGCCACATTCAAGGGAAGCCCGTTTATGACCTCTGGTGGTCCATGCACATCTTCCATCCCAAATGCAAGCATCAAATGATGGCGATATGTAGCATTGTTGCTAAACCTACTGGCTGGAAGGAAAGACGTACAATATATCACTCTTCACATGTTCTTTTGTCTCGGTTACTATCTTTCCCTGTTAGCTGATTAAAAGTGTTGTACAAACACTATCATGGTCTTTGATCAATTTAACACCCGCTGCCTCCCTTTTTGAAGACAGTATAACTATTGAAAACCTATAGTGAGTTTCTGGTTAGTCAATTATTTTGTATGTTGTGATGATCATATCTTAAGGTTACACTTCTTGCTGAAGTCTTTGCAACCTTACTCGCGAGAACGTGGGGGCTGTTGGTCGGGGTTGAAAAATATTATTTTTTCGGGGTGAAATATTTTCTACTTGGGTGAAAGTTTTTCGGCTTGTATAAAGTTTAAATTTTAGGGATTATCAGTACTTGGGGGGGTTCGAGTCTTGGAAGCAGTCTCTCCAAAAAAGGGGGGGTAAGGTTTGCTTACATCTACCTCTTCTAGATCTTGTTAAAGGGGGAGCTTTGTGCACTGGGTACGACCTTTTATTTTGGGGGTAAGGTTTGCTAAAGGGTTCAGTAGTTTTTCATAATTCACTTTATTTGTATTTTTAGAATCCATATTCACTTTTGTGACGCTTAAATATATTTTAAAAGTAAAAATATAAGTACTTTTGGACCTCAGTTTGCACAATGAATTATTGGACCACAAAATTCACTATTGGACCCCGGAGTACAATGATTCAAATTTGGTTGGTACGAGGTTGGAACTAAGGGTAGCTTTATATTTGTAATTTGGACAAAATAGTGAACACAATTTAACTCGGATTAGTCTATTTCCACTCCACACAAATCTTCCCAAACTCCAAAATACTTTTAATTACACTTTTGAGGGGCTTTTGTGATGCTAGCACAAAGTGTCACTAAAAGTGTTTTGTGGAGTGGGGAGATTTCGTGTGGAGTGGAAATAACCATTTCCTTTAACTAAATATATGAAATTACTTATTACCATATTATTTTCACTTTGTTGAAAAAAATTTAACCTCATCTAAAAGGGGGCTTTTTAAAACCACACTCGGTATAAAATGTCATAATAGTCATAATATTTTGCAAAATATGCCACAACATTTGGTTATAAGACCACTCGCAATGGGCAATGTGGAGGGATAGTTTTACATTCTTCGAGCTCACACTGGGGAGAGAGATGGATTTTACATTGTTCAAATGTGTATTGAATGCAAGTTATCATTCACACTACACTGCAAGTTTTCATTCGCTTGTATGTGGAACCTAACCACTTCCATGCTAGACTGTTAGTGTGTGGTGGCTTCAGGCGCTAAATAGTTTAGTGTGGATCGATTGTGTTTAAATTTTTTTTCTTGTAGTCACGATTTAACGGTCGTTAATGACTATATTTTATTTTTGTATAAATTGAAATTTGCCCTCATTTTTTTCACCCAAAAGAAAAACCAACATCTAAATTTTCATGGTATAATCCTAAAATAGCATTTCCTTCAGACTTTACTCACCTACGAAATTTCACCCAACAAGATAAAGTGCTATTACGTCACGCCTATATAAAATATTCAATCAATGGTGCCATTGGCACAAACCAATTTGGTAGCACGCTATGGGGCAAAATTACTCATGAATACAATTGTAGCGAGGGAATCATTTACGAACGTACTGATAAAGATTGTTTTCTGTATTCTGTGAAGTTGCGTCGAGCTTACGAATATGGTCGTGAGAGTGAGACCCCTGGATTAATTTAGTAACGACTTTATTTACGCTCAAGTAATTAATTATGCTTTCGGTTAATATTTTATCAAACTAATTTTAATAAATCTTTGTTCGTAGATCTCCCGTGCACGTGCGGATTTCAAACGTGATGTCGGTCATGCCTTCGTGTTTAACCATTGTTCCGAGTTGCTTAAGGATTGGCCAAAATATACCGTGTCACCTATTGGGTCACAATTCATGGACGAAGACAGTCAGTCAACCCATGCACTTCACGAGATTCAAACGACGTGGACGACAATTCTGAGGAGATGAATGTACTCCGATCGATAGGCCCATAGGGGGTAAAGCTGCAAAACTAAATGGGAAGAAATGAGTAGCAACCAACAATTCAGCCACACACACGACACTCATATGGGGTAATACACAACTCCACATACAGGAGATGAAACGCGTATGTCATCTCCGACCATCGAATAATTAGGGCACCAATCATTTGGTTATCGGAGTTAAGGAAATCTTCTGAAAACAAATGACTAAACCCAAAATTGTCTATTGGTTCTTGCAATTCGAGCCTATTGGAACATTTAGCATAAACTTTGGTTGCCCAGTGGTTGCTACCTCTCATGGTGAATTGAATATCGTTGGTATGTGCCGTCGAATCTATTATATCGTCTCGGGCATGAGGTGTATCATCGCACAACCTCCACATAATGTCGCGTTAAGGGATCGGGAAAGATTTTCTTTGGGTTTGACGCTTTTCAAAAAGATTTTTCTTTGAACTGGAAACATGGTATAATATCAAATAGATAATAGATTTGAAATAGAAAATATTTTGCACGGAAATATTTATGGACAGAATGTTGTGAAATGAATTTGGGAAAAATGTGTTTGAAAGATTAAATTGGGAGGACTTTTTTGAAGAGGGACGGGGAGGAATGTGGGTGATTGTGCAATTTATAAAGAATGGGATATTTTCAAACGGATATAATTTTACGTTCACTGACCATTTAGGGCTATTTTTTTTTCGAACTTTTCGATTTTTCCGATTTCCGATGAGTTTTTTTTTCCAGAATTTGGAATGAAATTTTAGTTTGCCGATTTCTGATTTTTTCGAAAAAAATCGGATCGAAAATCGGAAAGAATTCTCAATTTTCGATTTTATGATCCGATTTTTTTGATACTATGCCGATCTGATTTTTTCGAATTTTTTGAAATTATTTTTCGATTTCCGATTTTTTCAATTTATTTTCTAATTTTTTGAAAGTTTTCCACATCCCACATCGGTTGGCAGAGGGAGATGGTTATATAAAAGGAGAGCATCCTCCTAACTTCTACCCACATTAAAAAATGACCCAAATCCTCGTGTAATTACATGTTGGGTTAAGGAATTTTCTTTATTTCTTTAAAATGAGAATTTCGAGTAATCGAAAATCCATAATTTATTTTTTTGAAATTTCTAGATTTTTAATATATTTTGTGAATATCCGATTTTTTCGATTTTTACCAAATTTCTGATTTTTCCGAATTCGGATTTTTTTTTAATTTTTCAAAAAAATAAGATCGGAAATTGGAATAGTTATTTCATTTATTCCTGAAAAAATTGATTTTTTTTTCGAAGATGCATTTTCAAATTCAATCCGATTGAAACACAACACTAATTTAAACGGTCATTGGGTGAAAGGCAGGGAATTAAATAGGTTTTTTGGCTTTACTCCCATCTATAAAGATGTATTTAGGCTCCACTCCCATGTGTTTTTAAAATTGTAAAAAAACCCATAACCACAAAAAATCGCTTATAACTTTCTTGTAACTATTCATCTTTATTTTTGTAGATAATGACACTTGTCCCATATAGGATTAATAACTAAAAAAATAAAAACATAGAAGTGATAACAAATAAATCATTATAAATAGGACTAAACACTTCAGATCCCGAAATTAAAAACAGACCATCCCATGCTAAACAGTCTAGCGCTGAGGGTGGGGTGGGTCCCGATTGATCTGCACTATGATTTTTAGCGTACGGGAGTTTATACATTATCCAAGTGTGTGTTTGACAATGAGTTTGGGTGTCTAAATGTCCAAATCTCCATCTTTTTCCACCGTCCCATTGTGGGTGGTTTAATATCATTATGAGAATTTTTAAAAGCAAAAATGTTGATATTCTATCTATCAACAGATGATGTATAAGTCTGGAGACCATACCGCAGCTATTTGTATCCTAATTATTTTATATGACCATTAGATAACATTAAATATTGCTAATTGAAATCAATCATATTGATCCAGTGGTATAATATTGTCATTGAAACAATGTTTGGGGTGAATTGAGTTTGATCCCCAGTTTAATTTCTGGCACTGTCAAAATAATATTTGACCAGCAAAAATTACAATCCACGAATGAAAATGAATCGAAGTACGCGTAAGTTAATCCGAACACCTCATAGTAAAAAAAATAAAAATATATTGCCCATTGGATCACATCTTCTGCCTATTGGAACCGTTACCTAAAGTGTAAATATTGACCATTCAATCATGTCTCCAATTGGCTGGTAATGACCTTTGCCTAACACTGATTCTTGACTGTTCATATTACACGCACGTCCAATTGATAAGCCTGAGAACAACCTTATGTGTAAAAACAAATTAAAGGGTTGCTAGTACAAATGTAACGGAAAAAAGAGAGAAAAATATTATGGGTTGACCAAATTTAGGATAAAAGGATATTTTTGCAACAATTTGAGGCGGAACATGATGTTCTGATTGAATTACGCCGCCCCACTTCCAGATAAAAAATAATGTTCCGCTTGAACTAATTGCATTTAATTGGAATTCTGCCTCATAACTTCCATCATTTAAAGTTCAAAAAATACATATAACATTATAACTACCCACCTACTTAACACAAATAAAAATAGATCCAATGAACTCATATTTATACACAAAAAACTGTTCGTGTAAACAAAAATAAAGTCACTGGGGTCAATCTGTAATTTTGAAAACTAACATTTTTTTTTCTAGGCGGAACATTGTTTACCGCCCCAAACATTTTTTTATTATTTTAAAATGATTTCAGGTGAAACATTATGTTCCGCTTAGAGGCGGGCCCCACATAGTTGAAGTTGGTCGGCTGCTACTTCACTTCCAAATTTGACAAACTTTGCCATACCAAACCGCCTATTTCCTCATTTGCCCTGCTCACACCATTCCTCCAAACAATTTATTTACATCAAAGCATTCACATAAGGGTTGCTCTAACACAAGCATTTTATTCCGCGTAGTGTTTTAAAAATCCCCGCTTAGCGCATGCTTTGCTGCCTTGCGTAGGCACTAGGTGATGATCAACTGTCTCGCCTTGATGTACACACATATGCACACGTACACGTGCGCTTACACACACACACACACACACACACACACTACTGTTTTTGTGCGGGTTGTCGCGTGGACTGGACATGTGTTACCTAACGGTGAGCCTAGATATCATCCGCTAAATTATAGACTCTCTCTCTTTTTTCTGAGCTCACCACCAGGTGACACATGTCCAGTTTGCACTGTTAAAATGTGGAACAGTCCGTACAAGAACTGTACTATACACACACACACACACACACAGTGAGGGTCTTCAACATACCTCTTAACAATATACCTATGAACATACCCATTTTAAAAAATAGTAAAAAAATAAAATTTGCAACCACATTTGGCATATATGATCTCTATACTATTTTGATGTATTCATACATTGATTTGACTACTTAGACCTTGTTGAACGGTTAAGTTTATGATAAAAGTTGATGTTTAGAATATTACATTTATATAAAGATAAAATCCGCTTAGTCGCAAGTTGGCCTCTCACCACCCTCTTTTTGTTTACCGCCCTTCAGAACATTGCACATTTCAATCTTGTTTACATTTCAGCCTTGCTTTAAATTCTCTTGTTTGTCATACTATTTCGGTAATTGAAATGACACCTCTATATTTGTTTTTTTTATATCTTATTGATTTATTTTTTTGTGATAGTTATACATAATAAACTCTTGTTGTTATCACTTTAAATTGTGTTCCCATCTTTACATTCACGAACTTTTATCCCTTTAAGAATTGTGCGAAATGTTTACTTAAAAAGTTGTTATACAATTTTAATGAGTATTTCATATATCTTTAAAAAAAATTAAAAATATAAGGAACAGCCTAGGCTCCCACCTGGGGGTTAAGTCCCTTGTCGCCTGACTAGTGTCAATCAAACGCCTTTTAGAAGCTTGTTCCCATAGAACTCGACATGCCACATGAGGGTTATCGGCTAAATAGTGCAACTGTCACGGGTCTCCCCAAACAACCATACCTCTAGGGCAAAAATCATTTAGGCAAAATAATTTTTGACCATTTTCATGTGGCAATTTAGTGTTCGAGAATTTTTAAAATAAGTCAGTAAGAGCTTTGGGAGTAAAAGCTTAAAAGCTTGTCCCACATTGGAAGTATGTGGAGAAAAGTGGGAAGCTAACCCAATATAAAAGGGAAAGTGTCCCACATTGGAAAATGAGTAAAGCTAAGTGATACCCACTAAGCTATAAAAGGAGTGGACAACTTTGAGTCCCACATTTGAAAAATATTAAAAAAGTGTGCACTTAATAAGTAGAAATGGAAGATGAAGAGTTACTTAATCTAGTATTTAAGAGGCTATTCAAGAGACCTCTAATACGGTGCGAAGCACTGTACGCACGCGCGCGCGTGCGGCGTAGTGGGCTGTAGAGGCGCTAGTGGCGCACTTTGCACTTCGCATGCCGCAGTGGTAGCGGGTTGTCGAGATTCGTCCGGGTTGGATCGCGGTAGCTCGGGCGCGGTCACTTTTTGGTGGGTCCATGTAAAACCATTTCGGTATTACTCTGTTCGGAAATGGTTTAAAACTATTGGTAATTAACAGTCATACCATTTCAGAATTAAGTAAAGACTGTTAAAACTTAACAGTCATGACCCATGAGATGCAGTCTTTGATTTCCTATAAATAAAGGCATCCTATTTCGAAATTGCACATAAAAAATATTATCCAATTTCGAAATTTCCAACCCTTGCTATTACTCTCTTACAGTTTTCAGGAGATATAAATTATCTTATTCTGTTTTGTGCACATAAACAGAATAAGAACTTGATTGACTGTTCTTCGCTGCTGCATCCAAATGCTGTCTTCAAATATACAAGTTGCAGGCAGTACAAGTTGCTTCATTGTATCTTGAGTACGGATTTGAGGATTCCCGTTTGTATACCGAAGTTATTCGTGTGGGGCAAATACTGTATTTAGGAAAGTGACATCACGCCTTGAAGTTTTTTAGTATCTATTCAAAAGTTACATTATTGTATTGAAGTTGACATTATTGTGATATATAAAGAGTTCCATATCTGTATTTGCATTTATATTATCCAACAATCTAAATATAGTACTATCAGAAATGGCCGACTCTTCCAAATCACTTCGACAAATAATATAAGACTTTGTCAAGTTGGACCGTTTTGATGGTGGTAATTTTCTGCGTTGACAAAAAAATGTTCATTTTCTTCTAACAACATTGAAGATTGTATATGTCTTGCCACAACCGAAACCAAATGAAGAAGAAGATGAAACCGTGGAACAGAGTAGGCAACGCACAAAATGGGAGACCAATGATTACTTGTGTCGTGGTCACATTCTCAATGCACTTGCTGACAATTTGTTCAACTTATACCAAAATGTTGGGACTGAAAAACTTTGTGGGAAAAATTGGAAACCAAATATCTTACGAAAGACGCTGCAAGTAAGAAGTTTCTTATCGGTCAGTTTTTAAGCTTTAAAATGCATGATAATAGGCCCGTGCTAGAACAATTTCATGACATCCAACGTATCATAAATCATTGCAAACTGAAAAAGTTAAATATGGATGATAATGTAATTATTTCTGTCATAATTGAAAAACTTTCTCCTTCTTGGAAAGATTATAAGAAAGAACTCAAACACAAAAAGGAGGATCTTTCACTTGAAGAATTAGAGACTCATTTAAGAATTAAACAAGAGTCTCGAATTCTAGATGGTAAAGAGGAACAAAAAAATTCTGTTTCTAAGGTCCATGTGGTGGAGGAAGGAAAGGAGCAAAAATATGGCAATCATGGAAAAAATAACAAGCGGAAGAATTTTTCAAATAATTCTAAAGCAAACAAAAAGAATAAAGGAATTTTTTTCATTGCAACAAACCAGGTCACTTCAAGAAGGATTGTCGTGAGTTCAAGAAACTAAAGGAAAAAGGAGGGACATCAGACACAAAGCAAAAATTCGCTGCTATGATATCCAAGGCTAATATGCTTGGAGAAGACAACTCTTGGTGGATTGATTCTGGTGCCACAAGGCATGTTTGTAAGGACAAGAGCTTGTTCTTTGCCTATGAAACAGTGGAAGGAGATGTTCTCTATATGGAAAATTCTTCTATTGCTGCGGTTAAAGGCAAAGGGACAGTGGATCTCGAATTCACTTCTGAAAAAATCCTTAGCCTCACGAATGTCTTTCATGTTCCTGATGTTAGAAAAAATTTAGTTTCTGAAAGTCTTCTTAACAAATTTGGCTTTAAGCTTGTATTTGAGTCAGACAAATTTATTCTGACTAAGAGTGGTACCTTTGTAGGCAAAGGATATTTGTATGAGGGCATGTTTAAGCTCAATATCAATGAAAAAGATTCTTCTGTTTATATCGTTGATTGTCTTTCATTACGGCAGAGTCGTTTAGGACATGTTAATAAAAAGAAAATCCATTTCATGGTGAATTTAAATTTAATTCCTAAATATGAGAATGATATGAATGAAAAGTGTAAAATATGCATGCAAACAAAAATAACAAGATTGCCTTTTCCAAAAATAGAAAAAACAACATCGTTGTTGCAATTAGTACATAGTGATGTTTGTGATTTGCATGGAACACCTACTAGAGGTGGTAGTAAATATTTTGCTACATTTATCGATGACTTTTCAAAATATTATTACGTATATCTTTTAAACTCTAAGGATGATGTGCTTAATAGATTTAGGACATATAAAAATGAAGTTGAAAATCAATGTGATAATAAAATAAAATGTCTTAGATCTGATAGAGGTGGTGAATATCACATTCCTCAATTTTGTGAAGATATGAGAATTATACATGAAGTTACTTCACCTTATACACCACAACAAAATGGAGTAGCAGAAAGAAAAAATAGGACATTAACTGAAATGGTTAATGCTATGCTTTCTTATTCTGGTTTAAGTAAAGGGTTATGGGAAGAAGCACTTTTAACTGCCTGTCATATTTTGAATAGGATACCAGTTAAAGATAATAAGAAAACTCCTTACGAATTATGGAAGAATAGAAAACCTAATTTAGTTTATCTTAAAGTTTGGGGTTGTAGAGCTATTGTAAGACTACCCGAAACTTAGAAAGAAATTAGGAAGCAAAGGTGTTGAGTGTATTTTCATAGGTTATGCACAACATAGTAAAGCCTATAGATTTTTGGTTAGTGAACCTAATGATTCTGTTGAGGTAAATACAATAATTGAATCGAGAGATGCAATTTTTTATGAACAAAGGTTTTCTTCTATTCCTATAATAAATAATGAAAAAGAAGTAAACACTCCTTCACAATTCTCTGATACTCCACCAGTGGAACAAGAAGAGATTAGAAAAAGTAAGAGACCTAGAAAAGAAAAAAGTTTTGGTCCCGACTTTGTAATTTATCTTGTTGAAGGAACTAGAGATACACTTTGTAATAAATTTTCTTTGACTCTTAGTGTTGAAACAGACCCACAAACTTATAGTGAGGCAATTAAGTTTGTAGATTTAGTATTTTGGAAAGAAGCTATAAATGATGAAATGGATTCAATCTTGGGAAATAAAACTTGGAAGTTAGTAGACTTACCTCCAGGATCTAAACCCATCAAGTGTAGATGGATTTTTATAAAGAAAATGAAAATGAAAATAGATGGAACAATTGATAAATTCAAGGCTAGATTGATTGCTAAAGGTTTTACACAAAAAGAAGGAATTGATTATTTTGATACCTATGCACCTGTTGCTAGAACCTCCACTATTAGAATTTTAATTGCATAACATCGATATATAATTTTGAGATTCATCAAATGGATGTGAAAACTGCCTTTTTAAATGGTGACTTAGAAGAAGAAATTTACATGGAACCCATAATACTGAAGAAAGACTTACCTCTTTGTGGCCTAGGTTATCAACCATCAGCAGAGGAACTCAGAATGATACACCAACCTCGACTGAAGAGATGGCTAGAAAGTGCTAAGACTGTCTCAGGAGATTCCTTGAATGAAAGATTCATCAGAGGGGGTGAAGATTTCCCCTCTTGCGATTTTCTTGAACCGTGGTATGATCACATGGACAAGAAGATGAAACCGGGAATGGAAATATTTTTCCAAGACAACTACTTATGGGCCAAAAGTTCCTAACATCATGTCCAACTACCTATTGAGAAGAATATAGTTGATAGCAGAGATTCTGAGGGAAGTGACTCCGAGGATTCATTCAATTTATAGAAACTAGGGCTGACACTTTGCGTTATCCACTCAAGCACTACATCATCGGATCCATCCCACCTGATCAAAGTTGATGATGCAACTTTCCTTAATTGGAATGTTATGCCTGTTCTACCCGCTAACATATAACCTAACTCTGATTTTTATCCCATTTCCTCTTGTTTTATTATTCCTCCCTATTCTGATGTAATCGAGCCCTCATTCGATGAGGTTCTCAACCCTATTTTTCCAAACAGTGTAATAAATGAAGATTTTGAGTATCTTGTTGTGGCTTACAGTAATTGTCTTGATTCTAATCAAACTCTTGATGATGATGATGATTTTACGAATGAATAATTCTTAACTGATCTTAATATAGTTAATAACAAACAACACTATCGTGTTCAAGTTAATTAAGATGAAACCGTTGTTATCAATCTTGGTTCTAGTAGCTGATTGAGCGAGATTAGGACAGGGTATAACCTTGACGAGCACGAGTAACTTAAAGAATTAATGAAGAAATTTATGGATGTCTTCGAATGGTCCTACGACGACATGCTCAAAGTTGATCCCGAGATAGCCAAGTATGAGATTCCAATGCTCCTATAATGCAAATCGATCAAACAAAAACTACGTAAGCTCTGTACCAAATAGTCACCCAAGGTTACGAAAGAAATGGTCACACAGTTGAATGTAGGTTTTACCTGAATGATCGAATATCCAACATGGCTAGCCAACATTGTACCCGTGTAGAAATCAGTAGGAAAGGTTCACATATGCATTGCCTACCAATATTTGAACAATTCCTCTCTGAAGGATTACCCTCTATCCAATATCGACATGATTGTAGATAACACGACTAGTAACGCTCTTAAGTTATTTGTTAATGGTTTTGCTGGATACAATCAGATAAAGATACACTCGGATCATCAATAGAAAACCACATTTATCACCCCTTGGGGAACATTCTATTACACCGTTATTCCATTTGGTCTAAACGACGTAGGGGATACTTACTAGAGGGCTACCACAACCATCTTGTATGATCTGATACACAAAGAAGTCGAGGTCTACGTAGATGATATGATTATTAAGTCTAAGACTAGGGAAGGTCATGTTCCCGCTATCCGAAAGTTCTTTGAACGAATACGGCAATACCAGATACAACTCAACCCACATAAATGTGTCTTTGGAGTTACCAAAGGAAAACTCTTGGGATTCATGGTTAGCGGAAAGGGGATTGAAGAAGATCCTACCAAATTGAAAGCCATACTCGAAATGCCACCACCCCGAACTAAAAAGGAAGTCCGAGGATTCTTTGGAAAATTATAGTATATCAGTTGGTTCATCAACTAGTTAACTTCTATCTTTGAACCCATCTTCAAACTCGTTCAAAAGGATTCAAATAAAGTTTCAAACGAAGCTCTCCAGAAGGAGTTCGATTGAATTAAGCAATACCTAACCCGCCTACAGTACTCATGCTACCACAACCTTGTCTTCCTCTGCTCCTATACTTGACCGTAACAGACACCCCAGTTGGGGATTTTTTAGCCCAATAGCTTAAAGAGTCCCACAAAGAGAGAGCCATGTACTACGCCTGTCACAAGTTAGCCAGGTACGAAGTTAATTACAATGCCTTAGAAAAAGCATGTGTTCCCTTTGTTTGGGTCACCCAAAAATTACGGCACTATATGCACACCTTTTGCATCAGACTTGTATCCCGAACGGATCCTATCAAATACTTGCTCGAGAAACCAGCCTTATCTAGCCGAATGGCCTGATGGTTGCTGCTGTTAGCTTAATTTGATATTGTATATGTCATGCAGAAAGCTATGAAAGGAAGAGTCATCTCTGACTACCTCGCTGACTAACCTATAAAAGAAGCCAATATTTGGATTTTCGAGTTCCCGGATGAAAATATCCTTTGTACCTCCTAAGAAAACCTCCGGTGGAAAATGTTATTTAACGGCGCCACCAACAAAAAAAGATATGGCATTGGGATACTCCTAATCGCCCTTGATGATTCTCACACTCTCGTTGCCATCAAGATGGATTTTCCCTGCACCAATAACATAACCGAATACGAGCTCTGAATGATAGGCCTCAAAGTTGCTCTCAAGAAAGGAATTCGATGCCTAAATGTCTACAGGGTTTCATCCCTTATCATCGACCAAGTCCTCAGAGGATGGAAAGTCAAGGACAAGAAACTCTTACCCTTACATGCCCACCTAAAAGAACTATCCTCCTAATTACAAGATATCACCTTCCACTACCTGCCCCGGGTAAAGAACAACTTAGACGATGCCCTTTATACTTTAGCCTCTATGGTCGATATGCTCGAAGGAATAACAATGACCCCCTTCTTTAACCAAAAGTAAGATAAACCCACCCATTGCTACCATATTGAGCTAATCATAAAAGAAGATCCTGATATAGACAATTTCTGGTACTATAATATTTGGTGTCTCCTCAAGCATGGTAGGTATCCCGAAGATTCCAATAAGAAAGACTGAGAAAACCTCCGCAAACTGCATGCCTAAAACATTGCCTGTGATAAATCACTCTTTAAGATAAATTTCAATGGAACCCATTTACATTGCATCACAGGGGATGACATTGAAGAGATGATGCATAAAATCCACAGTGGGAGTGAAGACCCCACATGAATGGCTATATGCTTGCCAAAAAAATCATCCGACAGGGATATTATTGGACAACCATGGTTTAGGATTGCACCGCCTATGTTCGGAGATGCCTTAAATGCTAATAGTTTTCCAATCTAAAGAACTTACCTCCACGAGAATTATACAACATGACTTCTCCCCGGCTGTTCTCTACATGGGGCATCGACATCATAGGGAAAGATACACCCCAAGCCCTCCAACGGGAATGAATTCATCTTTGTTACCATTGATAACTTCACCAAATGGATCGAAACTGAATCATACGCAGTTCTGAATGCCAAAAAAGTGGCCAAATTCATCTAAAAAAATATCATTTACTGATATGGGGTCCAGAACGAGCTTGCCAGACAACGAGTTATATTTTGAGGTAGAAGTCACATAATTGGTCGACGAATATGGGATTCAGAGACACAAATTTTCTCCCAACCGACCTCAAATAAAAGGTGCAGTCGAATCCGCTAATAAGAACGTTAAATCCATCATCAGTAAAATGAATGAGAGTTACCGAGATTGGTCCGATTGGATCCCTTACGCCCTTTGGGGATACAACACTTAAGTTTGATCATCTACTGGGGCCACCCCTCACTTTTTGGTATACGTCATGGAAACATTCCTACCCGTTGAGCTGGAGATTCCTTCACTACGTGACATGCTTGAAAGCAAAGTCTGCAAGAAAAACAGGCATCAAAGCCGTCTTGATGAGTTGTCACTCTTGGACGAAAGGATACTGAAGGCTCTATATCATATACAAGGGTACCAGCGTCGAATATAATTTTCATTCAACTAGAGAGTTAAGGATCGCGGTGCCCGAGAAGGTGACTCAGCCCTTAAAGAAATGGTAGAACCCATCTAGGACCCCAGAGGGAAATTCAAGCCTAATTGAAGTGGCCCCTACATTGTGAAAAAGATCCTACATGATGGCGCCACTCTGCTCACCCACCTCGATGGGGAAAAGATAGCTCGTCTAGTTAACCTGGACCATCTCAAGAAATTCTACCCTTAGTTCAAAATCTCGGCGTGCTACTACTCTTCTCATTTTCCTTCCATTCTAAAAAAAATCTTCATTTCCCTCTACTCAGGACTATGTGGGGCCTAATGCCTAATCCACTAAAAATCCATTTTATTTTCAAAAATGAACTTAGAAAATTTTCAAAACCCCTAGAGGTACGTAGGCAACTCATACGCTTCATATGAGCACGACCCCATTATTTTTCACAAAATTCTATTATTTTCTTAGCTCCGAGAGTGTTGGTTCATTTTTATCATTTATATGAACCAATGACTTATGTATGCCTTAGCGATTGCTATAGATAATCCAGACGCAAAACTCATCAAGAGGCACAACAATATAATTAAAAAAAAATCTTTATTCCATTTATGAAAAATTCCGTTACAATTACATCGACATAGGGAGTCAAGAAACTTCCCTCGCCAACCTAACCTTATTGTCCTAAAAACAAAAACAAGCCTAACTACTCCTAAACAACCCTTCCAAATATATTCCCATAAATACATAACCAAACACCATATAAAAAGCTTCACAAATAAAACTCCCTAGGGATCCTACCCCCAGCTGCCAGAAGAACCAACCCTGTCATCATCTACATCTCGAGGTCCCCAAACTTCTCCTTCTTGGATGGAATACTGAAGGCGCTCCATGGAACGTTAAGCACGGACCAACCTAGGAAAAATAACAACACCTACCTCCTTGGTGTCAAACATAGCAAACCACCTTTGTCCGATCTCTTCAGCCAACATCTTGGCAACTACCCTCCTTTACATCCATTTCATGTAATCCCTAGAAACATGCCTGACTCGGCTAACAGATTAAGAGGGATGGGCCGATGATCGATGATTCTCCCACAAAGATCCAAGTCGCTTGCACAAATATTTTATTAAATCCTCCACAGGAAAGAAGTCTAGTGTTCGAGGTGGCACAATATGCTCCCAGCCAAATTGTCACAAAAATCGCTAGGGAAAGTGGAAAGAAGTCTGTCGGAAGCCAACCAACCGAACATACTAGTATTACCCCAATTCTAGGATGGGCTGCAACTATCCCCACTAAGTCACTTGCCAATGCAAACCTCGAGCCCCGTGCTCCACAAACTAGTTCTCTCAGATCTCGATATCTAGGCCCAGGCTGATAAGGTAGCGAGTAAATAAGTTTGGAACAACTACCAAGGGATATTCAGGAGGGACCACCATACAGAATCTCTCCGATAGCCATATGAACAACATAACTGGACTACCCGTCAGGAAGTCAGAGCGACGTTCTCGCCAAGCATCTAAACCATTCTAGATCTTCTCCAGTTTCAGCACCACGGGATTGTGATGGTATTACATCCATGAAGTGATGGCTGCAAGTTGTGGATCCTCCAAGAGGTCCCCAGTCACCAACATTAATTTTGAAGTTAAGCGAAGGACGACGACTCCCGCATAGCTCGCATCACTAACACCCTGCAAATGCACGAAATGTAGCACAACTGGGAGATAGATCATTACTCCCGTAGCCAATGATCGTGCCATTGAGGGCAAAATATAGAGAAGTCCTGCTAACAACTCTCGAGGAGGCCGAGAAAATTCAGGCATAGCCACAACACTGGGATTTATCCCCAGCATGATAGAGAACTCTTCATAAGTCGGGCAGACTTCGTCCAAGCCAAAGTGAAGGACATTGTCCTCGGTGTACCAAAATTATATCGTCGCCATCAGCATGTTCCATTCAATAGGCCGGTTGTACCAAAATGAAACCCAACGCATGTTGAAATCATCGTAGTTTACATTATATGAGCATATAACCTTTAAGTTTTCGAGATAAGAAGCGAATTCAACACTTTTATGGAGAGCATTGTTACAAAATGATAAGACAAGAAGCAAGAAGTGATTAAAAGAAAGGAAATGTGGATGGGTGAAGAAAATAATCCACCATTACCCCTTTTTATACTTGGAAAACTTAGCCAAAGACAAAAGTCCTGCAAATCCCAGAGGAAACCCTGTCCCATCAAGGTCCAAGTAGTTAAAGAAAGTGCAATCAAAGCCTTTGGGTGATTATACTAGACTGACCTACTGATAGGCAGGACAAGGGGTATTCCGATCGGCAACACCCTATTTTTGGAAAGTTTCCTTTTTCTTTTTTTTTTAAAAATCGAAAATGCAATAAAAATAATTTTTATTCTAAGGAATTCAGAATTTCCTTCTCCCTATATTTTTACTCAGCCTGTTTTAGAATAAATTTTCTCTCGAGTCATTTTAAATCCTTTTTAGGGTCTCAGCAACAAAAATTAATAAAGTCCCCTTTCATTGCATATGTATTGCTTTATTACATTTTGCCTTGCAGGAAAACACAAAAATAACGGGACTCAATGCGGACCCCATAAAAAAACACTCTTTCTCTATGACCCACGTTATCTCTCTTCTACCCTCACTTACTCTCTGTCTCTCTCTAATACCCTCTGTCCCAATGACGTTCTCCCTTTCTCTGGCGAAGAGATGACGAGCCTCTGCTCCTGATCCACACCCCTCCCCAGACGAGGCAGACGACACCAAGGAAGAAGGAACTGAGATCGAGTCCTGGATATGAGCCATTGTAGAAGCCACCCAATCCCTAATATCCCTTTGCCAGGTGGTCGATACCCAAACGTGCTGCAAAAGAAAAAAAAGGAAATGAAAAAATCAGTCAGTCTGAGGCAAAAAAGAAATTAGAAAGACAAAAGTAAAAGAAATGAAAGATATACCTCTGGATGAAGGACATCCTCTGTCAGTCCCAACACATTTGGGTCCGTCACGTTGGGACGATACAGCATACTCATCGATCCTCCATCAGACCGTCGGACGTTTTAAGAGGGAGGAGCCAGCCGTAATGGAACCTCTGATGTTGTCGCAGCTGTTGATGTAACCGCACCACCTGCACTATTGGCAGACCCCACTGGCTGACTCGTGCCCCTACCAGAGATCGCAGGAGGAAGAGTCATAACCTCATATATGCCTGGAGTCATCAATCAACTCGAGACAAAATCCAGATAATCATAGGTCACTGTCGTGTCAGTAAAAGACGAATAAGGCTCTCCGATCATCCCCGCCACCCTCGCCTCCCCTGACTTCTCCAGCTCCCGCCTCATATATGTCGGGGGCATCGCAGGTGGCACCATCACATCGTAATCTACCAGTTGTTAAATTAATCGATCCCCCAGGTTTCGACAGTAGTCGAAGTCATGCTCCAGCGAATGACGCAACTGCGTATTCCCCCTGGTCACCCCTGTGTGCTGGATGGTCGTCCCCCATGGATAGAAGGCCACCTGCAACGCCCCTAGCGGAAAAATTAATATCTGAAAAGATCATCAAGGAAAAATGGTTTCAAGGGGAAAAAAATTTAACCGATCACTCGTCAGGCCATTCAAAACCTGACGTACCTCTGCCAAAGAGAGAGACTGCCTCGACTGCCAGTTGGACTTCCGTCACTGGTACATATGTATCAAGGGGGCGTTGTGCCCCTAACAGACTCATCCTTCATACCTATAAGGTTGGAATTAAGCCCAATCACCTCAAAAAATCACGTCTACAAAGGACAAATGATCATCAAGTAGAAGAAATAAATCAAGGAATAAAAAATAAAATGCATAAAAGGAAAATACAAATGCGTAAAGGAAAATGCATAAAGGAAAGAATACCTACAAAAGATACGTGGTGCCAGTAAAGGTCCACCCGTAGCATCGACTGAATGCATCCAAAGATAAATAAAGGGTCACCAAAGTAAGGCTCCCTCAGTCAAAGAGAGAATTATTTGAAAATACCCTCAAATAAGGCACAAACCACAAGTGGACGACGTCGCCACCCAAAACCCTCCAAACAATAAAAGGATAAATAAATGGGTCATTTATCGTACCTGCAATCCGTCAGTATCGTCGATCTTCTGACTCAACTAAATCTCCTTTAAAAGAGAGAGACGGATGTAGTGCTCTGTGACTATCTGCCCAACATCATCCAACGCCGCCTCCACTGTCGCCGGCATCACCCGCAAAGTTTGGTCCACCTCTATTTGGGCCCCCTCACAGTTCATCCCCAACAACTGATGCACATCAATGGGAGTCACTGTCATCTCCCCGAAACCAAAATGCATGGTGTGGGTGGTTTCCCACCACCTCTCCCCCAAAGCACAGAGAACGACCGTCGAACGAGGCGTCTTATCCAGTGCAGACGCCAAACTGCCAAAGCCAGCTGATAAAACCACCCAACTCACCACCAGAGGAAGGTGCTACCAAACATCTTTGAACCTATTCATCCCCCAAGAACGCAAGTTTGACGTACATATATCAGTCTGTTAAAGCCAAAAGGAAAAGCCCTTATCAAAATTCAAAAAATAAGGAAATATCACCAAGAAAGAAAAAAGAAATACCAAAGGTCATTAACAATTTCATAACCACTAGGGTTCACCACCTTAGAGGATTGATGGTGAGCCGACTCACGTAGAAGAATCCATTTGTCTGCAATTGGCTCGAACGAGTCAAAGGAATTTTCACTACCTAGCACTAAAGGTACCCTAGCCCGCCACTCCAAATGCACCCATCGTTAACATTCCACCTCACCATGGGGACTGCACTGCTTATAAAATCCACCATTTCTTAGTTATGTAGGGGAAAAGAATGCTAGAATGGTTCATAGAGAAGAAAAGCAGAACATAGAAGATCTGAAAGCTGTGAAAAATGAAGAAATCTCGCCCCTTTTTATATGAGGCTAAGGGGCATGCCGATCGGTAGTCCCCGGACACAACCGATTGACACTGTCCCTTCACCTACTCGAGGTATCACAAAATACCATGCCACTACCATTTAGCACTCGTTACACCCTACCGATCAGCACCTCCTTGAAAATGTATACAAAAATTCCCCCAAAATACTAGAAAATCCAAAAAATTCCTAAAAATACCTAATGAATTTTAGAACCCTTTTTTACCAGGAAAAATATTTTTTAAAACCTCTCAAAACGAAATCCAGTTGGATTATCTCCCCAGTAACGTCTTCGAAAAACACCGCAAAAATTGAAGAAAATTCCCTAGCAGGGCTACACCTAATCCTCGGATTAATACCTTTTTCCCCAGTCGAGTTACCAAAATTCCCCAAGAAGACTATGCCACACAACTTACTAAAGCCCTCAGAATATGTCTCCCCTACTTAAGCCCTCAGAATTGGCTTTGACCTTCAGAATTGGTCACCTCTACTTAAGTCCTCAAAATTGGCTTCGACCTTCAGAATTGGCCGCTTTTACTTAAGCCCTCAGAATTGGCTTAGACCCTAAAAATTACTCTACTTTACTAAAGCCCTCATTGGCTCTGACCAGCAGAATTGGTCACCCCTACTGAAGCCCTTAAAATTGGCCTCGACCCTCAAAATTGGTCTCTTCTACATAAGCCCTTTGAATTGGTTCCGACCAATAAAATTGATCACCTTTACTAAAGCTCTCAGAATTGGCCTTGACCCAAATAATTGGTCACCCCTACTTAAGCCCTCAAAATTGGCTTCAACCCTTAGAATTGGTCACCTCTACATAAGCCCTTAGAATCGACTTCTACCCTCAGAATTGGTCACTTATACTAAAGCCCTTAGATTTGGCTTCAACCCTCAGAATTGGTTGCTCCTACTTAAGCATTCAGAATTGACTTCAACCCTCAGAATTGGTCACTCTACTTAAGGTCCTCAGAATTGACCTCGGCCTGCAGAATTGGTCACTCCCATCTCAGATCCTCAGAACTGACCTCGGCCCACATAATTGATCCCTCCCATCTTAATCCCTCACAATTAGCTTCGATCCTCAGAATTTATCGCTCCATACCCTAGGTCCTCAGAATTGAGCTCGACCCATATAATCGGCCATCCACAGTATTTCCTTAGGTCCTTAAAATTAGCCGCCTCAATCCTCTAAAATGATCATCCGTGTTCTTTTAGGTCCGCAAAATCGATCTCTTTTCAAAACATCATCTGGTGTCTATTGAACGACTTTCACTTGTTCCAAGCTCGCTCGTTGAGGGCTTCTGCAGACACCACATTCTAGGCCCCCCTAAGTATGTACTTAGGTCCCAAACGCCTCCCCATTTCACTATAAATCCTAGGTCATACTCTGAGTACTGATCTAGAGGCTACCAAGCACTCTTGGGTCCTATTTGACTCTGGTCAACTCTATTATCAGAGTGAAAGATCAAAGAATCTTCGAAGGGATCTGAATACCCTTTTCAATGGTCCACCCTATGCGTGAATCGGCATAATGGTTTGGACGAACGAACCATTTTACTATTAAAAATCGATTTGAAGGCCATTGGGCACTCCTGAACCCCGATTTGTCCCCAATCAACTTCATCGTCAGAGCAAAAGATCTTTGAATATTTGAAGGGCAATAAAATTATTCAAGGTATAACATTATTCACCCCGTGCAAAAAATGGCATAACCATTTGGACGAACGATCTATTTTCCCCCATAAATTGATCCAGAGGCCACCGAGAGCTCCCAGGCTCCATTTGACCAAGGTCAACTCTTCAGCTTGAATGAGACTGAATGAATATTTGAAGGGGACTAAATAACCTTTCCAACGGTCTACCTCATGCGTGAATCAGTCTTATGTTATGGAAGAACGATCCGTTTTACTTCGAAAGGTCATCGGGCACTTTCGAGTCTCGGTTGACCATATCGACTTTCCAAACCGAGCAAAGCTCTTTGGAATGTTAAATTACCTCACATAACCTTTGCAATAGTCCACTCCGTGTGCGATTCTGACTTATCATTTGGACGAATGATTCGTTTTCCTAGGAGCGTTCCAAAGGACTCTTGAAGGTCTCTGAATTACCTTTCTAAGGTTATGCCCCATGCACGATTTGGATCAATGGATTGTGTTCTACGATCATTTTTCTGAAAAAATATGCATGAGACTACCGATTGGCAGGTCCATTTTCCTTCCCATCGATCATGTGCCTAGGGTTATCAACCATTTACAGGTCTAGGTTTATGCCAATCGGCTCCACCCTTACCCTATGAATAGAAGTCATGACCTCACTCCCAAGGCACACCTTAGATCCATCAATATCAGTGATCTCAGCAACATTCTCTTGCAATCAACGAAGTTACCTTGTGTGAAATTCCTTTAAATATTTCATTCCCATCCTTTTCATACCCAATTTAGCAAAATCTCACTCTCTCTCATCCAACATTCATCTCAACGCTCAAGGGAGTTCATCAAGGATGAAGATCAAGACTCAAGTCTCCAAAGAAGGTCCAAAATCTCTCTCTCTCTCTCTCTCTCTCTCTCTCTCTCTCTCTCTCTTTAATTTCTTTATTTTTTCATTAGTCACATAATTCCTTAATCTAGATTTTACTTTAGTTTATACACATTAATATCTCACATTTTTATTAGTTATATTGCACATACTTTATTTTTTATAAAAACCCCAAAAGAAACAAAAAGAGGGTTACGCCTATAAATTCCAACGGGATTATCCATCACAATTTCTCAAAACTAAAATACATTTTCTACACACACACATATAATAAATTACCATTCGAATCTATGGGATAAACCCCAACCTCATGCCACATACGAACTGCGTGGATTTTGATGCCACACCGACGACAGTCGAAGCTCTCTTAGAGAAAACGCGCGTGAGACCTTTTTCTCCTCCTCTTTCCTCCCTCCCCTGCCCCCAGTCATACACAGGGAGAGAAGAAAGGAGATATATCGGGGATGGACACAAAAATATTATTGTCACCGAGAGATCAATAAAAGGAGAGGCACATTATACCTTAGAGAAATTTATAGTTATAGAAATATTAAGTATTTGGTGCCATTTTTTATGATTTATTCATAATCGTTCTCATGTTTTCATTTTTTCAGTTGTTGGTTATGTTATAACTAAAATGGTACAAGTGTCATTCTCTGCAAAAAGGAAGATGGGCTGTTATAGAGTAGTTACGGGAAATTTTGGGTAGTTATGGGACTTACTACAATATTAAAAACACATGTGATGGGAGCCTAACAAATATTAAGAGATGGGACATAAGCCAAAAAACTATATGAAAAACTAGTGTTTCACAACCAGACATGAAACCAACACACAAAGAGTTAAAGAGAATATTAAAAAAAAAATATAACCAATAAAATAGAGGAAAAGTACATATTTGTGGATACAGTCTCCAAAAAAATCATGGAAAACACATTAGATATCAACTTCTATTCTCCACCAACATCACCAAAAACATTATTATTTAACATTAAAAAAAGAATACTCTAAGCCCACAAGTCAAATCAATAGAATTCGAAATACATATTTTTAACAATTACCAACAAAAAACTACTATTTTGGGGAAATCTGATCAAATTAGGAGAAAATATTACCCTTCATAAAATAAATGCATAAAATTTCACAACAATTACCCAAACATTAGAAATAGATCTGAACTTCAAAACTTCAGACCCAAAACAAATTAGAGAGTCACCTTCTTAGCACCTGAGAAACCTGAAAAGCTAAACACATGAGAGAGAGACTGTACCCCCCCCCCCCCCCCAAAAAAAAAATATGAAACATACATGATAAAAATTAATAACCCTTAAATCCATAGATTCAAAACCATAAAATTCGAGAGATAGAGAGGGATACACCCGGTTTGATGAAGAAGATTACGAAGAGAGCGAGAGAGGAATGTAACACCCCTCTCATTCTAGAAAGCGTGGTGGCTAGATGTCGCAACCAAACTATGTCGGGTGTCACTAAATAAGTTATCATTCTCAACATGTGACATAAATATGAGACATTGATTTTTTTTCCTATAATCAAATTTATCCAATAAATATAACCGTTCATGCAAATTAAAATTTCATCAGCATCCTATCTTTAAACTAAATCCCACTCCAAATAAATATAAAGCCCAAATGAAATAATCCAACTATAAGTACCTGATTGAAATCATAAATAACTGTGGAATCGATTAACCGACCAAATTCATAGATAAAAGTCTTATAATAAAAGCGACGGAATGGAAAGTAGATATAAACTACTAAAGCAAGTAAAAAGAAATCTCGAGTTGCAATCCCAAAAATATCTCCAATCACTCCTGTGTAGCTACTCTAGTACCATATCCGAAATGTTAGTCAATCCAATGGGTCAGAGCCCACCTCATAAATAATAGCTACTCCTTTTAATTAGGGTCCGTTAACCCAGACAATAGTATTATACATGATAAACATCACAATAGAGTATTTTAAAATTAAACGAGATATATTAATATGGGAGTAAAAATAAACTACCATTATCTACCCACATAACTAAGCCACTCCAATTGTTTAAGTCCAGTTATTCCATTTCATCTATGATTTAAACATTGGCTCGTATTCTTACTTAATTTAATTATCCAATTATTTAAATTCGTGCTGTACCACTATGGCCAGTTGACTCCTTATCGGACCAACACACACTCTCAGGGCGCTTAAGTTCCAACACATTTCCCTCACTATAGCCAGTCAACTCTGTATTCATCAGCTTTGCACATACTCGCGAGGTTCCTTGCACGACACTTCGCTATAAATAGTCAGCTCGGATTCTATCAGTCCTGCACATATTCGTGACGCCAACACACACGCCGCTATAGCCAGTCGACCAGATAATTATTAGCCCTGCACATACTCGCAGCGCAAATTCATTTTAATACTCGTTTATTATCTTAGGCATTAATTATCAATTATCTCATGTTCTCATTATTTTCTATTAGCCCCACCCTTTTATCGAGCATAAATTCCTCAACCTACCCCTAGTCTCATACCTAGAGGTCTCCAAAATGCAAGCGTATCCTAGCCTAACATTTAGGAAGAATACCTACTACTATCTACTACCTAGCCTTGCACCTAGGGTCACGATCCAATGAAAATGTCGTACAAATTAGCCCCATCCCGGAATCATCCATCCGTAAAAACCCACACTATCTAGTCCCATACCTAGAAAGCGTTACCAACAATTAAGGCCCGCCTACTAGTCCCATACCTAGCAAGCAACCTACAAAATAAGGTGAGAGAACTAACTACCCCAACAATCCCGTTGTCCCCATGGTGTCAATTATTAATAACATTAACAAATCACTTATGGCATATTTTCAACTTATCACCATAATTCTTTTAAATTAATCGCAAGATCACCATTTATCCAAATTATGCCTGTTTAATTATAATATTAATCAAACAATTTGTTTTCTCATTAACTTATTAAATTTCTATTGACATGCATATTTTTGGGAGCAAACAACAATAAATCTCTATTCTACAAGATGCACATAATTAACATGGTTTTACGTATTGAATCAATTTATAACCTCCTTATGATTTATTCTTCATGAGAGCATACCTCTAATCTAAGCATGGAAGGGTTTGAGTCTTAATTCTTATTAAGAATTTGAATAAAAATAGCTCTAAATTTAGTTTCACTTTTGCTAATTAGTCTCTCTAAATTATTTTGGGAAAATAATGATTATTAGTTTTTAGATAACATTTAAAATTCATAATACTAATGGAGAACAATAGAAGTATTCATGTCTGTAAAAATAGTTTGAAGAATCTGATTGGATGGTTACGTTCCTCTAACAATGAAAATACGTTCTTAGATGATCTTGGAAAATCTTGATTAAATTCTTCAAATATTGAGTTGAAAATTGAGTGTAAAGGGTTTAGGTTTGGAAGAAAAGAGAGCATGAAAATTATGGGAGGCTCTTGCTTTTAGAGAAGGCTGAAATATGGTTTACAAACCGTAAACCTGTAACTTTATATTTTTATACCTAAAAGAATTTGAGGCCCATACAACTCTAAAATATAAGAGTTTTATTTTGGCAAAACGGACCAAGCGAACCGGTCCGCCCTTCTCTGCGAACCGGTTCGGATGCCCTGACACACAAAAATTCCCCTTATTTCTATAAAATGCAAAACTCTCTTAATTTAAATCAGATTTCAATTTCGATAAAAAATCTTTTTTATATAAATCAAGATCAACATTTTTAAATATAAAAATAATTAATTTCCAAAACTTTATTTTACCCAAAATTTTAAATTCCTAATAGATTTAATTTAATTTTTTTAAAAAATATAGGGTGTTACAAGGAATAAGGAGATGTGAGAAGGAATGAGAAGTAAAGAGGAGAGAGAAAGTCAAGTGAGAGGGTAGAAAAGTGGTGCAGGATAAAAAGGTGGTGCAGTAGGTAAATGAAAACAGGAAATGACTTTGCAATGCAAATGATAGGGGATTTTTTTTTTTTAAAACATGAAAGAAAGTCGAAGATTTAATCTTAACCATTTATTTTTGGTGGGTGATGTGGACAAATCTAAGTTGTTATTGTTCTTAGACAATTAAAAAACATCTTTACTTTATTATAGGCATAAACCAAAACAAACATAAAAATAAACTTGTAAAGCTAAAAACTTGGAGAGAATGGAAACCAAAAATCCCCCCCAAAACATACAATCTGAAACATGCATGATCAAAATTGATAGCCCTTTAATCCATAGACTCAAAATCCTAAAATCCAAGAGATAGAGAGGGACATACTGGTTTGGTGAAGAATATTATAGAGAGCGAAAGAGAGAGAAGTGAGAGGTCGAGAAAAATGAGAAGGAAAGAGAGT